>NDGN011545855.1:3886-21805 GCA_002564285.1 Tympanoctomys barrerae | reverse complement strand
CGTCTGCCAGGCTGGAGCTCTCAAGCTCCTTGGCCTTGGCTTTCTCATCTCCACGAGAACAAAACCCAGGAGGCTCATGTAATGCTGAGAAAATGAATGGGGTTTTGAATTCCTGCCTGTTTTTAGTTTGGGATCCCTGAAGCCTCATGACCATGCAGCCCTAATCTGGCCCTGGAATGATTACCTTTGAGTGCCCATTTGTTGCTGTTAGTTTTCCCAGGGCACCCCCCCCCTCCACCTCCCCCACACCACCCCTCCATTTACCTCAGGCAAGGAGTAAAAAAGTTCTGGACAGAACAATTTAAGCCAGACAAATTGCTCTAAAGGAAGAAAAAGGATGGGAAGGCAGATTTATGAATGAAACACTCAAACTGTAACCCTTCTCCTGTCTTGTGTGGAGTAAAAATGTCCACCTCCATTGTCTTAATTTCCAAGAGGTAAACTGCCACCTTCATATCTCCATGGAGGACAGGTGTGACTTATGCACCACGTGGTCTGTGAGCTCCCATGGCCTCTGCTGCGGCATCTATACCCACTGCTTGGCTCAAGACCCTGAAGGAGAATTTCACCTCCATGCATGGCCCCAAGGTCTTCTAGCACCTTAGAAGTTCTTATCCTAGAGCAGTCACATTGCTTTGAGACCTCCTCCATTAAAGAACATGGAACACACATTCCTAGTTTTCCACAATTTTCTGCCCGGGCTCCTCTAGGAAGCCACTTGAAGTTTTCAAGGAAAACAAGTGGAAGTTGCTACAAATCCTCATGACAGGAAGACTCTGAATATCCCTGAATGGAATGATGATCAGGCTTCACAGTAACCTACACTGGAGTCACACAGTTAATATAAGAATGGATTTTGACAAATGACAACACAGCAAAATCAGAATATGTATTAATGCAAACATGTCCCTAAATCCCCAAGTTATGCTACAGTAGGCTAAATTTAACCATGGTACATAATTTACAGAACACAGCCTTGTGGAGTTCAGGGCGCTTAGTCCTTGTGCTTGATAACCTGTCACCAAGACCAGATGAAACAGCTACTTCCACAACAAGACTGCATATATTCTGCTGAGAAGAGTACATGGTTAGTGCAGATCACACAGCTGTGGCATCAAGTGCACAAATACACTGCACTGTGCCACTCTACACATGTTCAAAGTACTGGTGAAAAGCTTGTTGTGTGCCTCTGTCTTTCCAGTATCCAGAATGCCCTTGGGGACAAAGCCAACCTCCTTTTTGTCATTGTTGGTTTTATTAGTACATTTTTACAATACATAATAATTTTGAAGACAGCTATATATGATGATAAATTGCTGGGCATCATACCTCACTAACACTAAGACAGGTATAGAAGTACCAAGTTGAAAATTTTGGTACTAATTTCAAGGCACTCACCATCTACTATTGTGATCTTACTCGCTGTGATTTCTGCTACCAGGGACCAACTGTGAGAAGTAGGTATTTCTTTCCCATTTTTTTTTTCTGTATCATATACCCAGATCAGGATCATACTAAATATACAGTTCTATACTCTTATTTTATTCTATTAACAGTCTTGTGTACATTTCTTATAGTCTTTGAAAATGCAGGTTCCAATAGTTGCATAATAGTCTATTATGTGAGCATTTCATGGTTTTTTAAACAAATTATTGTTGAATATTTAACATTGAATGCTCCCAAACCTATTATAAATAACAATCTCTTGAACATCTTTATATATAAAGTGGGAAGGAGAGGGAGAGAGGGAAGGAGAGAAAAAAGAGATGGAGGGAAAGGCCTAGATCTGAGAACAGGAATCTCCATAGACTTAGATTTAAATTTCATGAAAAACTAAGAACATTGGCCAAGGAGAAAGTAAGAACAAAAAGAAAGCTCTGACTCTCAAAGTGCCACTTATGCAAATAATTCCAACAAACAAATGGTATTAAAATTTGCTAAGCACTATAGCAGCTGTCAAATTACCCATAAATTATGCATTGTAGTTAGTTAAGGTTATGGAGGAATATTAGATTTTGGTTTAACTCTAAATGTTACTCAAAGGGAGAGATTAAAAAATAATTATTTTACTTTCTAATTTAAAAATGAAAAGGAATTAATTCACATGCCAAAAGGGCTATGCATTTATTTTTTTACAAAGTTATCTAGGAAAAATTACCCAAAATGCTAGGAATAGGAAATTTATTTAAAAGGAAGAGAGCCTATTGGGAATTTCTATAAAATATGGGTTAAGCTGACTGGAAAGGAATCTCCTCCTATTCCAAATCCATAGATAATCTGGGAGAAAATGTAGTGATAAAGGAGACTAGGAAGGAAAGAAGAAAAGAATACAAGCTAAGAGAGTATTTTCACATATGTATAAGTGATAAAGCATTACTATCCTGCATTTGTAAAAATCTCTTAAGCCCAACTTAAAAATGACAACTACATAAAAGACCTGGTTAAAAAAAAGACATCAGTGGTACTTCACAAGAATAGTTATTTCACAGAGTAGAAACACTCAATGGCCACTACACAAGAAAGGATGCTCAATGTCATTAGTAAGTAGAGAGATGCATCATACCTTTCAAGGATGGAAAAGGACTTATGTAGCGGCCAAAAGTTCCTTAATCAGGCTATAACAGTACAGAAACCCTGGCAAATGTACTGGGCACAAACAAAATTGTTCGTAACAGAAGTGTTTGTTTGGAAAAACAAAAAAAGGAAAGGCCAAAATTGCTGTTGAAAAGAGCAAGGAAAAATGCAAAAGCAAAGAATGAAGTATAGCCTTGCCCACCAACAAAGAGAAATCTCAGAAACATGATGAGTACATAAAACTGTCTCACAAGACAACAGAGAATGATAGCATTTTTTTAAAGTTCAAAAATTAATAACATCCAGTAATATGTTCTATCAAGCAAACACAAAGTATTGGCAATCTGGAAATTCAGAACTAGTTACATCTACCTTCCTTGGCTTATATTTTAATAGAGAGAAACTCAGTAAACAAGCGTAATTAAAATAAATAGTGAAAAGCGCTCTGGAGATAAATGAGGCAAGAGGATATAGGTGAGGAGGGAGTGGGGCTATAGGATGCCTGGTTTTTAAATAGGATGATCAGGGAAGATCTGAGAGGGTGATGAGTTGGCAAAGACCTGAGGAGGAGAGGGAGCAAGCCCTGTGGCATCCTAGGGAGTGCTGTAGAAAGAGTACACGCTGTCATCAGTAGCTGAATTACATATGTGAACATCGCTTAGCTGCACCCAGAACAATGAAAGCAGCCTGAATCTTTCGCCTTATGCTACCTTGCTGTTCCTGTTTTTCCTCTTTCATCTGACTTTCTGATTCATATACAGTATTGATTTTGTCTTTAAGGACCTGTTCCAAGAACAAGCAAGTGCAGTTACTTTTTGGGTAAATGTAGTGGCACAAGTACAGTCTTTATTCTGCAAAACTCTGAGTTAGATCAGGAATTTTGCTGCAATTTATAAGTACTGCAATTTCAAGGAAAATAGATTAGATTGCTGTACCTCAGCTCAATGATCCAGTAAATATAAACTTTAAATATTCCACAGTGGCAATTGAGAATATTTTTGGCTTTAGAATTGGTAGGAAGCACTGTTTCTTATAGGAATTAGAACATTAGAGACATGCATTAAGATAATAGAATTTTCAAGAAAACCTTATAAACTAGGGTGAAAATTAGATTTGGGGCCCTGGTGGCTGGGATTCTAATTTAACATGCTGTGGTATTCACCTCATCAAATTGCGAAACTAATCTCTCATGCCAACAACTGCCTGGGTTAATAAAAAATATAATGCCTTTTGCATGTTAATAAATAAGAGAAAGTATATAACTGTAGACCTTTCTCCTTAAATGCAAGCAAGTGGTGTGCAACCTCAGTGGAACTACTTTGATTTGATGGAGGCATCCTAATTAGAGGATCAAATTGCTCTCATTTTTCATAGTTCTTGTTCAACAAAATTTGCTGCATATGCTTTTTGAAACAGTGATACCATAGATTCGATCTGATTATTATAGCAAGCAGCTGTTCTTCATGGGTTCATTTTATCATCTTCCTAAATAATACCCTGTACGATCAATAGAGTTTAGGATTTTACTGTTTTTACTAATCACATTATTCAGGTAAGAGTTTTCGCAATGAACATGTTTCACCAAAATGTGAAAACAGTAATAATATAGAGCACTTAAGCATTGGGAAACCAAAGCAGCATATATACAATAATGCACGCAGTGCCCCATCCGCACCATTATGAGAAGTGTTTTCTTAAGAGGTTTGATGTGGCTTAGGGAAAGAGGGTAAGGTAGTTCTCAGGGTGATTTCTTGCTTTTTCTTCCCCTTGGGCTCTGCTTGGGTTGGCCATGAGACCATTTGTTGATAGAATTCTAAGAGTTCTTGCTATTCATCGACTTCTGACAAAGGTCTGTTTTCCTACTTTTACATTTCCCTTTTAGATTTTATTTTGTTTTATAAAGAGATAAAATGATATGTGTAATATGTAACAAATATAAATATGTGTGGTGCACTATATGTATTGTTTTAGCGAGTTTTTCTTGATTTATTTTTATTTTGTTTTCTGTTTACATTTAACTGGAAATGTATTTAATCTTTGGAGTTTCTGTTTTGTCCTTTAAGATTTATTATTGCTTGTCTTCAAGTAACTCTTTAAAATGACTGATGCTGAACTTAGAGTAGTTAATGTTTTTAATGAGTCTGTTATAGAAATTTTATACACTGGTATTTTTTTCTTTTTACCTTGAGTTTTTGTTATTCGTGGCTACTTGATGTTGAAATTCTTGTTCTTAAGCTTTGAAGTATCTCATTAATTAAGTCTTTTATCTCTTATAAGGGCTGATCAATAACTATGGTGTGTGCTGACAAAGGGGCCAAATACTTTCTCTTAAGGAAAGATTACCTCTTTAACAAACGGTGCTGGGAAAAGTGGTTATCCACATGTCAAAGATTGAACCTAGAGTCATTACTCTCACCTTGCGCTAAACTAAAATCAAAATGGATCAAATATAAATATTAAAACACAAACAATCTGCTGCAAGACAATAATGGTGAAACTCTTGAAGGCATAGGCATAGGGAAAGACTCTGAATAGAACCCCAGTTGCGCAACAAATAGAATCACGAGTTAACAAAATAGGTTCACATCAAATTAAAAAGCTGTATAGTAAATAAAACTACCAACAGAGTAAAGAGACACCCTATAGAATAGGAAAACATTTTGCCAGCTATTCCTCAGAGAAGAGACTAATATTTAGGATATGTAAAAACTGAAAAAAGTTAGACCCCTCCAATTTATTTATTTGTTATTATTATTAATGTATTTAGTACAGGGTCTAAAGGGTCTCATCACACAGATCGGACTTGTAATGATTCAACTGTTTTCAGCCTCCTAAGTGCTGGGATTACAGGCGTGTGCCCCGCATACCCAGTCTCAATCGCTGTCTCAGTGTGTGCTGGGGGTGGGGCCAGCACAGCAGGCCCAGGGATCTAACCCTGGACCCCTACATCTATCTAAGCAGGTGCTTTAATCCGCTGAGCTGTCTGGCTAGGCCAACCCCCCAATTTAAAGACTCAATCAAAAATGTTTATATGAAATGAACAGCCAATAAATACATGAAAAATGTTCCACATCACCGGCCATTTGAGAAATGCAAATTAAAACATCACTGCAATCCCCTCTCACTCCAGAAAGAATGGCCATCCTTAAGAAATCAAACAGTAAATGCTGCAGAGGCTGGAGGCAGGGGAGGAGCCCTCCTTCACTGTTGGTGGGAGTGTAAACTGACAAGTGCTATGGAAGTCAGTGTGGAGAGTCCTCAAAATGCTAGAACTAGAAGCACAGTTTGACCCAGTTATTACCCCTTTAGGATCTTTCCGAAAGAGTGATACATGCATACCCATGTGTGCAGCAGGACTGTTCATAATAGCCTTATCTTGAAAGCAGCCCATATATCCATCAACAAACGAAAAGATAAAAAAAGAAAACAGTATTGACATATAGTGGACTACTACTCTGCCATAAAAAACTTGAGTCATTTGTAGGAAGACTACACCTTGACACCATAATGTCAAGTGAAATAAATCAGATACACAAGATTAAATATTACATGGTTTCTCTTATATAAGAAATCCGATATATACAAAAGTTCAAAATCAAAAAAAACCAGACAATACGAAAAAAGAAAAATAGTTATTATAACCCAGCATGGTCAATGTATGTATACCTTGATTTAGTATAATTGTTTTATGTGTTTTGCTTTTTTTACTTGTCTCACTTTAATCTGTGTTTATGATAAATTAACTTGTTAAGGACTTACAAATAAATGAATCTGATGCTGGCAAAAGAAAAAATGGGGGTGGGAGGAGGGGAAAATAGAATTGAGATGTGTTCTGTACCTATACCAAGTCCCCATGATGGATGCTGTCACTGTATATTGCAAACATATACTTAAAATATATAAACAGAACTATGGTCTGTTGATACATAAAAATTTACTCCAGCAAGATGAATGTTGCCATTAATCCCTCTCAAAATACTCCCCCTCACTTTGAGCACACTTTCCCAGCATTCCTGCCACTTTCTGAAGCAGCCCGGAAGTCCTCCTTCATGTCTCTGAAAGACACCCCTTGCATGTGCTGCTATGGAATGCCATCCAATGCAAAGACAGGCTTGTAAAACTATTACAGTGTGTCCTCATCTACTTTATTCACCATATATGGCAGGGTAACTAAAGATACCAAACACTTCGGAACTGCTTCAAGAAAGTGGCAAGAATGATAAGCGTGTTCAAAGTGAGGGGAGTATTCTAGGGGGACTAATGGCAATGTGTCTTTATTTTAAGAAGTTCTCACAACGTAAACATTGTTTTGTTTTAGTTTTGGGTTTGGGTTTTTTTGAGACAGGGTCTCACATGCACATAGTTCAGGTTGATCTTGAAATCACTCAGGCTCACGGGGATCCCTCTGCCTCAGCCTCCCAAGTGCTGGGATTACAGACTTCCATCGCCATGCCTGGCTTCCTTGTGGTGTTGTTTTTTTGTTTTTTTGGTTTTTTTTTTACCATACTTATGACCTATAGGCATTGTGGTCATGTGAATAATTATGTATACTAGACTATTTTTAAGAGCAAAGAGCCTTGTCAATAATTTTTTTTTTAATGTAGTCCATGCAGGGTCTCACTATGCAGCTTGGACTTATAGTGATCCTCCTGTTTTCAGCCTCCCCAACACTGGGATTACAGTCATATGCCACCACTCCAGGTTTCGATGGATGGCTCAGTGTGCCCTGAGGTGGGGCCTGTATGACATGTGGTGCCAGATATTGAACCCCTGTCCCTGCTCTTGCCTAAGCAGGAGCTTAGTCTGCTGAGCTATCTTGCTGGCCCCCTTGTCAATAATCTTTCTGGGACAAAATCATAAACTGGACAGCCCCAAACCTGTTGCAGAATGATTCAATCCATATGGGAATCATTAGTTCCTTCCTACTCCAGCATTCACAATGTAACTTCTGACTTTACCTAACAGATGTTTCCACTCTTCCAAATTCATCTTGCTGAGAACACTTAAAAAATAGATGATTATTTATATTTGATAACTTTACTGGAAAATTTTGAGGGGAAAGTGTGAGTTCATATAGTTTTTTCCAAAACTAGGATGGGATAGTTCTTCACACTCTGCCCACCTGTGCTTTGGTGAGTTTGTGTGTGCTCAGAACCCAATGGTCTCTGACATCCTTCCTGATAGATTTGGGGCCCACCTTTGCAACAGTGTTCCCTCCCTCAGAGGGACTAGTCCTCAGAAAGAGTTACTGGCCATGCTGTCTCAACATGGTGAAAATAATCCCACCCACAGGGGAGTGGGGCTGGAGGGGATCTTAGGAAGCTGTCAATATTTTCTCTGCTTTCCTGTAATTTTTGTATCTATTTTAGGGTTTGATTCTTCTCTCTTATAAACAAAATAAGAAAAAAGAAATAAACAAAATAAGTTTTTTCTGGTACTTGCAGTTGACTGGTTCCCTTTGTTCATTATGGGGGACCTAGAAAAGGGAAACGGGCCGATGCTAGAATCATCCCTAGTAGGACTTATTTTCCAAATGGGAGAGCAATGCTTCTGCTGAATGCTTTGCCTGGCAGGACCCTAGCTGGACAACCATGGCCCTTTGTTGACTTCCAGAAAATTAAGAGACCATTCTATCTCACAAACTGACCTTGACTGCCCCCAAGTAGCAGCTGGTCCCTTATAATAATTACTGCTATCTTATTTAATTGAGGATGGTATAAATTATAATATATACTATAATGTTACACTTCACCAAGAAAGAAAATCAACGCTGCCAATTCAACTGTGGCATGCCGTCCATTTAAAAAATGTGTTCTCATTTTACAAATATTAAAATGTGAAAAATATGTCTTTTAAAATCAATAGTATTGTTTCTTTTCCTTCCATTTTCCATCACTTAATTATTACTGTCTTATAAGACCAGCCACAGGGTGGCTAGAGCTCTATTATTGTTGAACATGACTCATTACTCTCCCTCTCGAGGTCGCCACCCCGAGTTCTCTGAAATGACATTTCCATCAGTCCGGCCATGACTCAGCCTAGCAGTTAAATAGACAGAGCTGGTCAATTGCATAACATCAGACTGGTGGCAAATGGCTGAGCCAGAATTTGAAATCAGGAATTCTGACTGTAGCCTCAGTGAACTGTTATATTGTATTGCCTTCCTAAATAGCTACACACCATCTTTTTGATAACTACTTTGGGAGGGGTGAGAGGAAAAAATGTGATTTTTGTATTATGTAATCTACATTGGAGAATATTATGAGAAATGACTTTGTCCAGTCAAGATTGTACCTGATGACTGTAAGCTACTGAGCAAGTGGTCCCCTCATTTATACAGGGCCTCCTTTGGGAGAACTAGGAGGGAACTGTCTCTGAAGTCATTATGTCATTATTAGTGACAGCAGTACTGTTCCTCAACAACGACTATTTATCTTAAGGTCATCATGAAGCTTGAAGCCATGGAAGGGGTCATACATCCTTCTCTGGTGGGGTTGATATAGGAGAAAGACAACTCATGTGAACAGGTACAGGTCAAATGTGTCAAGTTCGTGATCCCACAGCCTCAAGAAATGAAATGAGCCAAAGGAAGAAGGTCAGAGAGTTTCCTAGGAAAAAAAGAGAGAACAGTTCCTGGATTTCCAGACAGGGTCCAGAATGGGTGGCCACAGAGGCCCTTTTCAGGGGTAATTTATACAGCAAAGTCACAATGTGGGTGACATGTGAGTTAAATTATAATCAACCTATAAGATTACAAGTATAGCTGCTTAGCTAACATTGATCCAGTAGGGAAATGAGTCATGTAGCAAGGGTAAATGGAAAAACCAAAGCATTTTGGGAAGGGATGTTCTAGTCACCCTCCTGGGTGACTGATGCCTATCTGAACCTACTGGACCAGGTGGTGCTAACTACAGTGTAAATCCAAGTTACTGTTTATTCCTTAGGGAGATATGGAGGCCTGGACACTGAATTCTCATGTTGAGGGCTGACCTTCAGATGTGTTTCCAGCCACAATTTAATGTCTGTCAGTTATTCAGTCAGTCAGTCAGTCAGTCTGTCTGTCTGTCTCCTGGCTTGAGGGCCCTGTCCCTGATTATATATTAATGTCTGTCTAATTCAGTCTATAACTGGGGAACTAGGAAGCTTATTTTTGTCAATCACCCCACACAGTCAAGCATTGTATTTGATATATTAAATATCTTTTTTTTGTTTGCCCCAGTATCCTCCCATTGTCATGCTTTATCTGATTAGACTGCATGTATAAGTTTACTGTGTCCTCAATTTTTTAGAGGATATGGCATAACAACATACACACACACACACACACACACACATATATATCATCGTGAATATTTGAAAACTTAGTGTTTTCTAGAAATTGAAACAGATGTCCAGGTTGGTATGTTGGTACATTAGCAGCTACTTATTCTACCTTTTCAGTAAATAAATAGACATCTCCCCTTACAAAACTAGAAAACTTTTTCAGTAAAATTAAAATAAAAAAAACTAAAGTTAATTCCATAGGCCAAAGTCTTAGTATTTCCACTGAGCATAACAAAGATAGTATATTCTAGGGCTAGAAGAATAAATGTTAAAAAGAAATTTAATCATCTTCCACCTCTCACCCTGCCTGCTGGTATAGAAAAATCAGTCTTCTCCTTCAAAATGATTTTCTTAAATGCTTCCCTCTCCCCACCTTCCCTTCTGGAGGTTAGATTAAAAATCTGACAATAAGAAAGTCATCATGTAAAAGAACTAGTAGTAAACATGGACAGTACTGAAAATTCAGACAGGGAAAATAGGGAGGTTCTATAAAATGAGTATCATTTTTAGTGAAATTTATAATTGTGGGAATGAGAAGGATAGAGAAAAATATTTTAAATTCGATGGTACACATCAGGGTAAGTAAAAGTATACTTTCAATATTATTGTATGTTAAAAAGAAAAGTACACAGTGAAAGACAAAACATTCAAAATGAAATGAAAAACAATAACAATCAGTCTTGATTCTTCAGGAAACAAAATAAAGTGGTGGAGATGGGACTGAACTTATCAATATTTAAAAGAAGTAAAATGGTTTTGCTCTGTAACTGAAGAAAAAGACAGACTCAGATTGTGTTAAAGAAGAACAGGGAGATAAAATTAAATTACATAAAATGAATAAGATTAAAAGTATAGTTATATCAGGTAAATAAAAGCACAGGTGGCACTAGTATTGTCAAAAGGAAGTTCAAAGCAAAACAAATCAATAAAATAATGAACAAATGATGCTTTTATATTGAAAAAAGATGAAATCTATAATTATGATAACTGAGCATTTATGAACTGATTAACATAACATCAAAATTTAGGCGGCAAAAAGTGATTTGATATATACGAGAAAAAAGAAACAGAAACATCATTGCAGTGAGATACTAAAATACCAACATCATCTAATCCAGAACAAGTTGGTAAAAATAAGAGGATATTGTCTTAGCTATTTTCTTATTGCTGGGACAAAATACCTGATACCCACAAGGAGCAAAGGTTTATTTTAGCTCATAGTCCATAGCTGGCCGGCTCCAGGGTAGGGTGGTGTGGCAGGGTGGCATGGCAGGGGGCACCACAGAGGAGAGACAGTCCGTGGCAGGCGGGCACAGTGAGCCTGCCTACCTGCTTTCCCTTTACAGTCCTTCAGGCTACAAGCCTATCCGGTGCTACCCACACCCGTGGCGGGGCTCTTCTTCAAAGATCCCGTTGCTCACAAAGCTAAACCAATCAGTGGACAAATCCAGTTATCACACACCCGTAATGTAGGATCACACCCCCATGATCCAGCCACCTTCCAAAGCCCCACCTAGGATGGGGCCTTGAGAAGACATCTAGATATAAGCCATAACAATTATATCTAGATTAGTTTAAGTTATATAATTAGTGATACTCAGTAAATGTAGTAAGCTTTATACCATAGTCTTTTTTAAATTCTACTTGTTTTTAAAGTTGAGCACATATAAATAAGGATAAAGAATATTAAAAAAGTTTTACAATATAAACTATGTAAGGTACATTTTCATATGTTCGTTATAACCCACTGAAACTATAATTTACAAGAAAAACTCAAGTAACTAAAAATATATAATCATAAACTCTCTAGTATTGAATTTTCCATAAGGCAGCCACATGCTTATTTACATTTAAGTTAATAAAAGAAAATTACAATCTCACATTAGCCACAATCAGGTACTCAATAGCCTCCTGGAAGTAACAGCCACCAGACTGGACAATGTCAGTATTTCCACACATTTCTGTCCCTACAGAAAGCTTTTGAAAGTTGCCGCTTTTAGAAAATAGATTTCATGAACATACAACAAGCAAACATTATATAAGAAAGTAAAAGAGTTAAAAGCCTCTATTTAAAATAAATTAGACTGATAATAAATTGAGAAGATATTCATAACAAGTGGGGACAAATAGTAGTCAATAAAACTGGCTTTCAGAAACTTTAAGAGGAAACATTAACATCTTGGGATAAAAATGTAACAAGATGTGAATCAGTGGTTCATCCAAGAAGAAAACACTAATAAGTTAGATGAAAAATAGTAAACCCAATCATCAATGTAACCTATTTTCATTTATGAAGTTATTAATAGTATAAAATTTTTATGTACTTTATGCTAATGAGGATATGATGAGATGGTCACACAAAAACTGATTAAGGCAAAAAAAAAGTAACAAAATTATTCTAGAAGGATCCCACTCAAACCTCTATATCCAATGGCTTTCAAAGCTGGATACACATTGGGTCACTCTGGGGACTTTACTTACAAATTTACTTATTTGGTACAGGGTCTCACTATGCAGCTCCGACTCACATTAATCCTCCTGTTTTCAGCCTCCCAGTGCTGGGCTTACAGGTGGGGTGGGGCCAGTGCTGCCTGTGGTGCTGGAGATTGAACCCTTGTCCCTGCGCTTGCCTAAGCAGGCGCTTAGTCCACTGAGCTATCTCGCTGGTCCTCTGGGGAGTTTTAAAAATATGAAATACCTCAGCCTCCATCCCAAAGCCTTTATTGAATTGGCTTGGATGAAGCCTGGGTGTTAAGGGTCTTTCAAGTGTTTGGCAAGTGTGATATGCAGAGCAGGTGGAGAAGCACCACTCTAGAGGCACAACTTTAGCACCCGAGGTACACGTGCTGTCCCATTTGAGTGCAGTACTCTGAAAGTGGGGACCTTCCTAGCCATCACTGGCTTCCCATCTAGAACTAGCAGACAGAGGGCTCACTATGCTCTCAGTATGTTCGTGTGGCGGGAGCCAGTCAGGCAAAAGTGACTGTGTGAGTGTCAAGGCAGAGTAGTTGAGTCCCCCCTGCACGGGGACAGTTGGTTTATTATGTGCTTCCATACAGAGAACCAGCCTTCAGCTGTCCTTCATGAGCCCCCTGCTCTCTGCCCACCAACCCCAAGGGAAGAACTTCGACAAGTTCCTGTTTTGAGAAGAGGGCTTGGTGGAAGAAAGAAACCAGTAGCAAATCATGTGACATTAAAGTTTGAGTTAGGGAGAATAGGATTATTAAAGGGGAGGGCTGATATCTTAAAAGGATAAGATAGTCTTAGAGAATTCTGATAATTACTGTCTTTTAAGAATAGGGGTACTGAGTAGGTTATCCTGTTACCACTAATCATGATGTTTGAAGGGCTCAGAAAAGACACCATTTACCAACCCAAAGGGAGGTGTTTCAAAATTTTAGCAGGCAGGATACCCTTACTGCACATATTAACAGAATGCCAGAATTGTCTATAAATACCCAATGAATTTGTTCTATAAAACATGGGAAGTGAAATGACAAGCAGTGGATAATTAGAACCGGAAAAGGCTGAAATAAAAAAAAATTATCTGATATTATTTATTTTTTATATTACTAAAACAAGTCAAAACCTCCCCAAAATTATATTAATTAATTCCCTTTGAGGGATGCAGTCAATATCATTGTTGGTCACAAGTTAAATGGAGCTCTATCCTTTCATAATTAGAACAGAATAACTCAATCCTCTAGAGTATACATTAATACTATAAATGGACACATTGAAATTTTAAGAACACAGTCCCAGTTGAATATATCTAATAATCAATACACATACAGAACTGCAGAGATCTTGGGTGAGTTTACCAGCTGATGTTTCAGAGTTGGAAGCAGCTGGAAAAATCATTTGTAGCTATGAGACAATTGGAATGATATTTTTAAAAAGCTAAGAATAACTCACTTTTTAAAAACAAAAAAAAAGATGAACTAGATAAGATATCATTTATAGAAGAGCAGTAGAAATTGACTGAAAATTAAGGCAGGTGGGACTATTTCTTGGTAGATGGTTAAGTTGAGTGAGAAACAGCTGAGACCCATGGCCAGCAAGGCAAAGAACTAGACACTATCAGAGCACATTTTCCCCATTAGAAATCAGATGTCAGGCACTGGTCTGTTGTGACCGTGAGGGATGGGAGGGAGTCTAGGTTTGGTGTTGGAACCTGGGCGGCTGATGACCATGACTGAGGGTTTTCTGTGTTGGACAGAGGCTTTTCCTTGTGAAGATGATTTTATACATAGTGCTGTAAAACATGAAGAAAAAAAAGATATAGTGCATACAGTTAATGTGTTGGTACACTAAACAGAGAAAATAAGCATTGCATAATATAAGCACCAGAATAAGTTTTAGAATTCATTCATGACACTCTGTAAGGAACAAATGACAGACAAGGAAAACAGGAGACCATTGTTTACAGTAAGCAAGTGCTGTCCTGCCCCTTGCAGCAATACCCTATGCCACACTCTTGCATCACCCTACACTTCATCCAAGTGAATGTCCCATCACATTCGGAATGGAAGGAAATTCTTTGTTTTATTGCCAATGGCCCCACTGCCTCCCCCAGCAATGCAGCTGTGGGGAAAGTACACTGGGGAACCCAGTTCCCTTCTGTGAAGCAGAGGGAAGACAGTCTATTTCACAGTATTCTAAACTATGTTTGGGGAACCTGATGGTTCTCTGTGTCACCTAGTGCAAATTTCAGATGCTCAAAAGAGGCACCCTGGGAGCTCAGACTAAGGAAAGCTGCAGGGAGTCGTAGGAATGGCTCCTGAGAACTACATAGGGCTCCTAACTGAGGAATACAATAGAACCACTAATGCCCCAAGAAGCAGCAGATAGCCTTAGGAAAACTAAGATAGCTGAAGGCTGCTGTATAGGATAACAAGTTGGGAAGAAGCAAATACGCAGCCTATAGGAAAATAAATACCCAGACATGTCCTGAAAAGATGTTAAGACCGCATGCATGGGTGAAGAACACAACCTGTTGATTAGTGAGGCTCTTCCACTGCATAAGATACTCTGCAGCTTTCAAAAGAGGGCTGTGTTTTCAAATCCCTCATTTTCAATAGAAAATCACAAGTCATAAAAAAAAAAACCCAGGAAAATACAGTCCATTCAAAGGAATGAATTAAGTCAATAGTTATCTCTAAGGCAAATTATTATAATTTTATACTACATGCATAAAATTTTATAGCCACAATAATTAGCATGTATCTAGCACTTTTTAACTTGCATCTTGCCTCGTATCTTATCTGGTCCTATGTATGTTACATTATAACATATGTACATTATACATGTGATAATACTATATTGTGAATGATATTATTATTTCCAAGACTCAAATGTTAACCAGTTTGCTCAGCATTATGTAATCAGACTCACAGACATAGAATTGGCATTGAAGATAACAGCCACACCTTGCTCTGGTCAGACTGTTTAAAATGCAGTAACTCAATGTAAATGTTCCATTTCAGGAAGAATAGAGAAAAAAATGAGATGAGGATGGTCTGGAAACACTGTCCTATGGAAATCTGGTCATTATAAGCCTCGGTGCCATGTTACACCAGGCCCCCTGGGTCCTCCTAACCTTCCCTGGAGTAGCAAATCAATGCTTTTAAAAGTTCCTTAGAATAGTTCTCCCTTCCTGTGAAATGACATACAGGTCTTCTTGGTAATTTGAAATTACTTCTTTGAGATTTGGTCTTGGAAAATTCCAATCCTTACTGATGTACTTTATAAGTAACATTTTTGAAAAATATCTTATTTTGTTCAAATATTCTGAATTCAAATACACTGAAGAGGGAGTCTACTCTGGAATTGGTTAGAAGATGCTTCTGCTTCATTTTGGTAATGTTATCTACTGGATCTTGTCCCAGACAACATAAGAAGTCTTTTCTTTCTGTCTCTTCAGATCACTTGACCAGGCAATGAATTTGGCTACGCAGACTCTTCGGATACAGGCAGAATCTCCCCAAAGGCTACAAATGATTACCCTATTAGCCTCCAACTCACTCATTTTTGTACCTATTACTCACAGAGTGCCACTCTCCACCCTTACACTACAGTTACTTTCTCCATTTTGATTTTTACCTCCAGCTCTCAGTTTCCCCACAACATTCAAGGCCTTTACTCCATGTTATTTATGAACAATGCCACTGAGCCCAGAGAGAAACATGCAGTGGCCATTCTGCTTCTTCTTGGACATGCACTTTCACATGTGTGTTAGCAAGTGAGAGGCAAAAACACAGCATGGAGGGGAGGAGTCAGGCAAGATCCTTCAGTTCTACAGCCTTCAGAATTCTACCAAATTCTCACAGTTGGAAACTGGATAGTGATTTGAAACCTTTCATGCTTCTCTCCTCATCACCTTCACTGGATGGAGCCTGAGGCACCACAGACTCCCCTGGTGCGCACTCCCCTTCCCCTTTGCCTAGACCTCTGCATTTGTGGCCAGGGACTTTCACCTTAAGTGCCAAGGAACCACAGGCATATGGCCAACCTTCTAAAACTTTGATTCTCATTGATAACAACAGGAACACCCTACTTCAGAGAGAAAGATGCTGCTTAAAGCATTCACTTAATTTAAAACAGGAAACATAAATATGTTATATAGTTATGTGTATTAACTATATATAACCATATGCAAACCATATGTAGAACTATATGTAAAACAGCACCCACCTTTTAAGGCCTTATCTGCCTCACTGTCACTCACTGGGCATCCTGGGTGGGTATAAATACCATCCTCTGGAAGCTGCGAAGGCAACTCTTTTGACCAGAAACAAGGAGGAAATAATACAGAATGTTTCATGGAAGCCTGAGAATCCTTGCCACTGAAAGAAAAAAAATGCTTTTGAGATGTAAACTAAGAGCAATCACACATGCTATGCCCATGGCTTCCTCAGATCCCCTTGATCAAGTCAAGTCAGTAGTCTACAAATGCATCTCTGCTGAGCTAGTTTTAAATGGTATGGGTGGCAAGTGCTACAGAGCAGTTGACCATCTGACATAGCTTCAACTGTACTAAGTACTGTACACATTAGCATAAACTCATTCATTTTATCAAACATAACTGAGTACCTGCTAAAGAGCAAGACATTGTAATAAGTGCTAAAGTATAAAACAAGACTAATATGGTATAAATTCTGACCTTTAGGATGGCACTATTAGAATCAAATGCATTATATATGGCAGACTCTGTTATCTTAAGGATAAAAAAAAATGTTGGTGGCCCAATCTGGTCCCACATTGGGCATATCCAATGCTAATACTTTGAAATCATGACTTTGTTGTCATTTCTAGGATGAAGTCAGGGTAAGAGCTGGTGCCCATGATTCCTGTTCCTTAGTGCTCTTTCTATTGCTCAGCTCTTCTTTGGGATTTGTGTTTTCTGGCTTTCTTCCAGGAATATATATCTACTAGGGAAGTCCATTTGTAAAGCCTTGGAAAGCTGATGAAGATTGCTTACAATCTGTTATGGTTTGTCTAGATGTCCTCCAACAATGTCGTGCCGTCATAGGTGGAGGTTTTTCAGAGGTAGCTGGAGCTAGAGTATGTGATGCTGGGATTGATTCATGGAGTAATGCTAGGCTCAAGGGCACTAGGAGTGAGGGTGTGAGTGCTACCTGCTCTACGTAGCCTGGAGAAGATATAAGGGATAGCTTGTGTCACTTGTTGCTTTGCTACCTTCTCCTACCATAACTTATTTCTCCTCTTTGATGCCTGTGTGCCATGCCACCCTGTCTTGGAAAGAGTCTATTATAAACTGAAGCTTCCACAAACTGAGGCAAATAAACTTTTCCTCTTTAAAATTTGGGTGTTGGATATTTTATCTCAGCAACAAGTCCTTGTGTCTCAGTTTTGGATTCTTTAATCCAGCAATTGTGGTGCATCCCACTAAATTTGCTGGTATTAAAGAACTGACTGAGGGACTGGGGAGATAGCTCAGTAGAATAAGCACTTCCCTGGCAAGTGCAAGGCCCTGAGTTCAATCCCTAGTTCCACAAAAAA
>NDGN011545851.1:0-18469 GCA_002564285.1 Tympanoctomys barrerae | reverse complement strand
GTGTGTGTGTGTGTGTGTGTCTGTCTGTCTGTCTGTCTGTCTGTCTGTCTGTCTGTCTATCTGATCCATTGCAGTGACAGTGAGCCGAGGCTTCCTCGCTGGAAGGAGCCTACGTGCCTGCCTGGGCTCCCAGGAGTCCCTTGCGCAGCCCCCAACTGAGCTCCCCCCAGCTCTGTCTCTTCTGTCTCCTGATGTCCTCCCAGCCCTGGACAGGTGGTTGAAGGAATGAGAAGGCAGAGAGCAAATAAGCCTAGCCTAGCAGGGCTGGAGGTCTGGGGCTGCAGCTGGGGAGACGCCAGGGCCCCAGATTCCTTCTCTCCTCCTCCATCTCACACTCCTCCTCTGTGCCCCAAGAGTGACCCACAAGGTTTCCCTGCAAGATAGCAAAATCTAGGTCACCTAGCACTCTTGAAACTAAATCCTTCAAGACACTTAAAGCCTTGTAAGAGGGCAGATGTGTTCTTGGTTGATTTAACACAGGATTATGTTAAGCAAATAACTTTTTCCTTTCTCAAGTTAAATTGCATTTGTATAATTCTGCTGTCCTTTCCTGTCTATCTGAGATGGACTGTAGTTCCTTCCTTTTCAGAGCCTCCTGGGGCTGCTGCAATCCAATGCGACTTGGAAACCCCGCTGTTCCCTTCACAGATGTTTCTAGGCACATGGGGATGCTCTCCCACCCGTGTCCATGGGACTCAGAGTCACCGTGTTTGTGTCTCTGCCCTCCTGTGTCCCTCAGTTTCCTGGTGTGACCCACCGTCCTCTCTCTGCATCTTTGGGGTTTGTCCTCCAGGCTACATGTCCCCAGGAGGCAGGCTGCTCCCTTAGGATTGGGCTCGATGGGCCAAGGGCAGCTTTTAAACCCAAGGACCACTGCTCTTTCCAGCCCCTGAGAGTCTCGAGGAGGCTGTGGTGCTGAGGGCTCTGCCCTGGGGGATGAACAGGCCATTTTGTGCCTGGCCAGTGAAGACGGCCAGTCAGCTGTGCCAGACTAGGGACAGGGACAGGGGCCCCATGGAACTCCTCCTCAGCACCTGCAGGCTTGTGCCACTCTCCAGGTCAGCTCGGGCAGAACACGGGCCATGCAAGAGCAGGTGGAGCTCAACCCACAGAAAGGTGCTGCCGGCTGTCTCCTCCCACAGCTGCCTGGCAGGTGACCAGCCATGCTTGGCCCTTCGGCTCCGCACTCAGCTGTGCTGCGCTGGGGAAGTGTCTCTGACTTGTCCTCACTACCACGCCAGTTCTCTGGGGCATTGTGGCTTGCTCTTGGTGGTTGGGCCAGTAGCCTTGGGGCCTGAAGGACTTGCTGATGGTGACAAGCAGGGCTCTCAAAGGCTGTGGATTACTGTGCAGCTGCCTCAGGCATTGCAGAGGAACAGGGCGGCCACGGTCGTGAGGGGGCTTTTCCCTCTGGGCAGCGTCCAGCGGGGCAGGGCTCTCCCGGGTGACTCAGCTCATGCCCGCTGAGCTAAGTGGGAGGAAATGGCCCACTTAGGCAGCAGCTCCAAAACCCCAGCACAGCAAGGCCTGGCAGAGTCACAGGACACAGTTCTGGACTAACCCTGGTGCCCTCGCATGACCCCTCACCAGCCCAGGCACGGGCTGGGCACCCTGGCCCAGGCTCCAGAATAGAGCAAGGCATGGCATGACCAGGGAGGGCTGGCATCGCATGTGAACAGATACAGAAGGGTAGAGCTCACCTGCCAGGGTCAGGGCCTACTTTGCCACCCTGGACCTGAGTGCACCTAGGCTGCTCCAGTTCGAGGGGGAAGCCCCTTGCTCAGCCTCAGGCACACAGACATACCCCGCCCAGTCTGGGCACCACAGTCCTGCGTCTGGCCCTTCCTGTCCCCTGCTGCTGCTCCTGGGGGCCTTCTACAAATGCGCTGGTTCTGGAGTGACTGAAAAAGATGGAATTATTATGTGTGTGGCATTTTCATTTGGAAGAGGATTCATTCCTTCCCTCCCTCCCTCCTTCCCTTCTCTCTTTCCTTCTCTCCCTCTTTCCCTCTCTCCCTCTGTCCCTCTGTCCCTATTCTGGTACCAGGGATTGAACTCAGGACCTTGTACTTGCTGGGCAGGCATTTCTGCTGATGAGCTATCTCCTCACTCCTGAGGATTCATTCTTTTGTGAGCCAAAAGCTTTTTCTTAAACCGATACATCTTTAACACCATCAACTTGACCTGACAGTCATTTTTTTGGTACTTCTGGATTGTTTGAAATGTCTCCATTGTGATGTGAAAGGCGTTACTCTACAGTCCCTTTGCCCCCAGATGCAGTGTCTCCTCAGAGCCCTGCGCTTTCGCTGTCCCTCACCACCCTGTAGTCAGAACCAGCTGTCACTGCACCACCACTGTCTGAAAGGCACCCAGCCACGACGGCAGGGCCTCTTGGGATGTGGAAGCCAAGCACAGAGGTTATGGCTATCCTCCCAGGCAGGAAGGGTCCAGCTGAGGCCCAGATGTCGTGACCCAACGCCCAGACCTGCGTGCTGCTGACCTCCTGGTTCTGTGCTGGGATCAAGGCTGGGTGCAATTGCATTTCGGGCTCAGAAGCCAGGCTTAGGATGCTGAATTGATGGGCTCTGCTGGTGCATTTTGTCCCTTTAGAAGTTTCTTCCTGGAGGAACAGCCCCCTAATTGCCTCTGCATCTCTTTCCTCTCAGTCTTCCATAGGTGGTCAGTATCTTCTGGGCAATAAAGATTCTGGGAGACCCTCACTGTGCTTCTTCTGTGTTCCGCTCTTGCAGAAGAATTTTTCATTCCCTTAGGCTTTTTCCCAGCCCATGTCCCAAATCGCCATCATCAAAGTCATGTGGTTGTGAACATAACCTGGGTCTGGAAATGACGGGCACCCTCCTGGTGTCCTGAGGCACAGGTTCTTTGGTTCACAACTCAGAACAGTCTGAACTTGCAGCAGAGTATGAATGCTTGTGTGGACCAAAAGTGGAGAAAGTATAGGACATAGCTTCCCTGGGGTGTCTTGCCAGGTGTGTAGCCCCGATGCTGAGGAGGTGTCAGGGAATGCTGAGGGAAAGGCCCACTGATGGTCCTGGACATTGACAGAAGGTGTCAGTTGGTGTTGACCTGATGCCTGTGCCAGGCAAGGGCAGCCACTGCGGTGCAGCAGTGCCGTGTGGGTGTACCCTGGGAGTGGGAGGAGGCACTGTTTCCTTTGCACTTTATGCTTTTTGTCGTCTTCTGTGTGGTTTGATTTGGTTTTGAGCAGGGTCTTGCTCTGTGGCTCAGGCTGGCCTTGAATTCATTTTGTACTCCAGGCTGGTTTCAAACTCAGGGTGATCCTCCTGCCTCAGCCTCCTGAGTGCTAGGATGACAGGCACCCACTGCCATTCCCAGCCTTCTATTCCTTTTTTTTTTCTTTCAATTTATATATTTGATACAGGGTCTAACTATACAGCTCAGACTCATAGTGATCCTTCTATTTCAGCCTCCCCAGCGCTGGGATTACAGACACGCACCACCACACCCAGTCTCTGGCCAGCTCGGCCTGGGGTGCTAGGGCTCAAACCTGGGTCCTTGCTCTGGCCAGGCAGGCACTTAGACTGCTAAGCTATCTCTGCAGCCCTCTATTCCTTGATAGCTGCTATGGCAGCTGCCTGCGGCTGCTAAAGTAAAGCTGCCACCTCTTGGAGAAACCCCAGTGCTCTGCATGCACCAAGCCAGGGCAGCAGGCCAGGCCTCCTTGCTCAGAGTGAGTGAGTGGGAGGAAGGGCCTGGAGAGCCAGCCACGGCCTGGGCTTGAGGGCCCGCACTGGCCGTAAGAGTCATTCCTTTGCTTATCCTACGCACTGCTAGATGCCTGCTAGTTTCAGGCACTGCACTGAGTGTGGGGATTAGGAAGCCCCATCCAGGCCTGTTGAGGAAGATCTGGAGGTGACAAGGACACAGCAGCTCCTGGTGGTCCTGAGATGCTGAGGAGCCAGACCCCCAGAGGCAGACGGAAGAAGCAGCCTCTCACCAGAGGGTGGAAGTAGAGCGCCAAGCCCTGTCTCCGCCATTTGTCCCACTATGCAGAAGGAGGCAGGCAGAGACAAAGCAAGGGCCTGGAAAGCCTTCAGGGTGGAGGCCGTGGCCCAGCTTGGGTCAGGCAGCCAAGAGCCCTCAGTCTTGCTGCAGCCCTCAGAAGAGGAGCAGGACTCCCGGCCCCCAGCAGGAGGAAGGACCAGCTCCCTGCCCTGGGGCCAGCACAGCCTCAGCTCAGCCCCGCATCATGCCCTCACTTAAGCAGAGCCCCATCTGCCACCTCATCTTTAGGGGTCACAAAGGACAAAGCAGGGACAGGCCCGTGGTCTGTGATCTGGGGCAGTCACACCTCTCTGAGCCTCCCTCCACTCACGTCAGTAAAAGGAATTCTGACTTGTGAATCCTGGGTGGGCTGAGGTTGGCACAGCACCGGGCATCAGCCTGCAGAGAGGCAGGGGCACTCTCTCATCCCTGCCAGCCTCAGGCAGCTCCAGGCAGCACAGCTCATAGATCCCAGAACTGTCTCCAACCTGCTTAGCCTCAGGTGTGGAGAAGTTGCTGTCCTCCCTCACCTTCAGCGGGTGAAAATAACTTCCTACCATAGAAATGTGAGGTCCCAGTCTTACATAGACAGGCAAAGCAATCTCAGGTAAGAAAAAAATATTTTCTAGGTGTGGTAGTGCACACCTGTAATCCTAGCTACTTGGGAGACTGAGGCAGAATAAGCCTAAATTCAAGGCCAGCCTGCGCGACGTGGCAAAACCTGGTTGGCTCAGTGATACAGGGCCTGCTCAGCATGTGTGAGGCCCTGGATTCAGTCCCCAGAACTACAGAAAAATAAAGAACAACTGTTTGCTGGATGCCTACTTTGTGCCAGGTACCATTCCAGGCCTGAGAAACAGTATCAGTAGCGCTCTGGGAGCCACCCACCAGGCTGGGCTTGGGAAGGTGTGGCCAGCCCAGGAGGGATGCGGTGGGGAGGTGGGGCAGGAAAGTGTGGGAGCCAGGATCCACGTGGCCTCGGGGCTCCCAGAGGGCCTGTCTGAGAGCTCTTCTGACCAGGGCTGGCTGGTGCTGAGTACCGGAAGCTCCTCCAGCCAGCAGCCTCCCTCAGGCCCTGTGGCCTCAAGCATTGGTGCTGCTGGCTCTGGCTTCAGGAGACCTTCAGCCCTGCCTTGGGCCTAGACCTAGAGTAAAAAAGAAGGGGTGAGGGTTGTACAAGTGAAAGATTACTTAAACTGGTGTGATGGCGCACATCTATACTCCCAGCATTCAGGAGCCTGTCCTGCCTGCAGCACCCACACAGCTCCCTGGGGCACCCAACCTGCCTGTTCCCCAGCCTGTTTCTGTTGTCCCTAGAGCCTGCAGTTACGGCAGGCAGTGCAGCGAGGCTAAGGCCCCCCCCCCATGTTTCCAGGAAGGCCTGCCCCACCACAACAGGCTGCAGTCCAGCCACCAGGGCTCAGCTTCAGGTCTGGGGGCTGCAGGGGACCCAGGAACGAGTCTGGGAGTCCTTTCTGAAATCAGGAAACCTCAGTCTAGGGCACCATGTGATAACACGTAGGGCAAGCTGAGTGGCTCTCTGGTGAGAGCAAAGGAGGGAGCCACTAGACCTGCAGGGTGCAAAGGGAGGCAAAGGGAGGCTCGGAATTCTTTACACACAGGTGACTCCAAGGCTCTAGGATCTTGGATCCGTAAGCGGATATGCAGCAGGGTGTCTTGCAGTCAGCTCTTCCTTTCCCACATGCAGTGGGTGGGAGCCCGGCTGCCTGGTTTCTTTGCAGCCTATTGAGGCTGTGGGGCGGTAGGAAGCCCTGACGAAGCCCTCCTGCACCATTACATCCATGGCTAGCTTTATGCTGACAAGGGGCTTTCTGCGCTGCAGCCCGGTTCCTCAGAGTGGGCCCCCTCTGCTCCCCAGCCTCTATTAGGCAGGCCTGGGTGGACCTGGGTGCCTGGCCTCCAGAGATTTCCTCCTGAGCATGCCTTGCTGTGGCCATGCACTGGCTAGTCCTATAAGAAGGCCGATGGATGGGGCCTCATGCAGTGGGAAGCCTGGCTCCAGCCTTACCTGCAGAGCCTGTTCCACTGGGAACAGCCCTGCTTCTCACTTTGGGGTTTCCGTGCCTGTGGACTGGGCCCCATTCATTTCCCCTCAGTTTTGTGGGAATGTCCAAATCCTGGAGCAGGTTGCAGCAGGCCCAGCAGGGGAGGGTCAGAGAGAGGCCTCGCGGTGATGTTAGACATGGAGCTGGCCCTGTGCTCTCCCCTGCCTGGGTGGGGAGCCTGCCACCCAGCCTGCAGTTTCCTCTCCAGGCCTCCTTTTTCCAGCTCCCCAGCCACCAACTCACCCTGGCCTGACCTAGGTGGGCGCTGCAGCATCGATCTGGAAAGTTTCCCATCCCCAGCAGCCCTCAATTTAGTGCTGCTCGGACCACTGCCTTCCCAGCATGCCCCGTGCCCTTGCAGTTTTCTACTACACTGCCCTCAATCTGGGCCCCAGGGGGAGCAGTAGGTGCCTTGTAAGGGCAGCCACCCAGCTGTGGAGAAAGGGCCACGCCCGAGCGCACAGCTCCTGCGAGAGGCCCGCCAGCTGCCTTGGAGCCGCCAAGGAGCCCAAGGGCTTCCAACACATGGCAAGTGGGGAGAGTTTAGTCTGCAGAAGAAATGAACCTGCAGCTTCCTGGGAGCAATTCTTAGCACATTTCCAAGTTAGCAGTTTTCACCAAGAGCTAATTGCACGTCTCTGCAAGCAGCCTGGTTCCATTAGCACGAGGCTCCCTCAGTCATGACAAGTCCCCTGGTGACTGAGAGCAGAGGAGGCTGTCCCTGGCACAGTCGGTTCTGGTCTCTGAAACATCCTGTCTTTGCCTTTGGCAGCAGCCAGGCCACTCTCAGCCCCGCCCCCAGGGAGGCTCGCCTTCACCCCGTCACTCACTCGGAAGCCACCTCCTGAGTGTTGTGGGGATGGAATTGGAGGGAGTTTCTCATCTGACTCAGGGGTAAATGGAGCTGAAAACTGGGCGTCCTCAGAGGCCCTGCCGCTCTGGCCACACAGCCTTCACCCACCCACCCCTCAGCCACCAACTTCCGGGAGGGAACAGAGCCACGGGCAGAGCTGACCAGATCCTACCCCACCTGCCTGCAGCCTATAAGCCCAAGGAGGCTGACCCGTCCTGGGGCTATCATAAGCTGGCTTCTTCCTTTGTCGCCCTGATGGGCACAGGCTTTGCTCCTTTCTCCTTGCAGAGACAGGGTGCTGCTGGCCTTGCTTCTCCCACCCGTTACCCACCAGGGCCTTGGGACCATGCTGTGCAGATCCCACAGCTCCTCGTGGCGCTCCCGGCATGCGTGTGTGCAGGAGCCTTCAGGCCGCTCCCTCCCTCCACCCTGCCCCCTACTCCTCTTTCTAGACTTGCCCATGGCTGGTGCTTCCAGTTTGGGTTTGCTTTTTCTCCTACACTATCACCACTGCGTCACTTTCATGTTAAGCATGTCGTTCCTCAGCATTCTTGGAATGACCTTGCGTTGTGCACGCATATTCCCAGCAGAGTTCCTGGAGCCAGCTGAGGCACGCAGGCGCAGCAGTGCCCAGGACACATGGAGGCTGCTGCTCAGGGATCTGGGACAGAAGCCCAGCCCTTCTATGTGCATGTTAGCACCCTCACCCAGAGAGGGGTAAGACCATGTATATGCTTTCTATGTAGCCAACTGGGAAGTGACAGGGACAGGGACCGCCATGGATTCCTGAACTGCAGCCTGCTGCGCCCCATCCCAGCATCCCTCACTCTGCACCAGGCCTGAGCACAAGGCACCAGAAGGGGAGGAGACAAGGCCTGGGGCCAAGAGGTCACCGCAGTTAGAGAGCCAGAGGCCCGGTGCCACAGTAGGTAGAAGGGAGTACCATAAGGGACAGGTCCCCCCTGGTGTCCCCATGGCAAGCAACAGCCAAGGAAAAGAGACTAGAGAGGAGCAGCCAGGACCTCCAGACTGCGGGGACAGCAGTACGGAAGGACAGAAGTCAAGGGGGCCACAAGAATCAGTGTGGCTGTCAGGTGGGACAGGGTAGAGATGGGGAGCAATCTGGACACTGGAGGGAGCCACTGAGGGGAAAGGGCTACAGGCTGCAGTGTGGGGAGGACATCTAGTCTGGGACCTGGGCCACTCAAAGCATGGGACGACGTGCACCAACAGCGTGGGCTGCTTAAGGCTGGGCCTCAGATCATGCCCCTGCTTGCTAGACAGCCACTGTCAGAAGGGGCAGGCATCTTGCCCCCTCCTCTACTGCTCCAACCCCACACATCCTCCTTTAAGACATAAGACAGGGTCAGTCCTCAGATGGCTCCCTTTTGTAAGGTTACCTTACGGGCACGTTACCATCATGTAAGCAGTTGGGTAGGCTCTGGTAAAAATAAACTGACCCCCAGCATTTCATAGACACTTGTATTTACAGAATACTTCCAGGGAGTGAGTACTGGTGATTGAACCCAGGGCTTCCTTCTACCACAGAGCTACATCCCCACTCCTTTTGAAATTTTATTTTGAGACAGGTTCTAAGTTGGCTTACCAGGTTGGCTTCAAACTTTAGATCCTCCTGCCTCAGCCTCCCAAGCAGCTGACATTATAAGCATGTGCCATCATGCCCACCATACTTTTCTCTTCTTTCCTTTTTTTTTTTTTTTTAATATATTTAGTACAGGGTCTCACTACACAGGTACACAGATCAAACTCATAGTGATCCTCCTGTTTTCAGCCTTCCAAGCACTGGGATTACAGGAGTGTGCTACCACGCTCAGTCTCAACCGCTGTCTCAGTGCACCCAGGGGCAGGGCTGGCACAGCACGCCAGGGAATTGAACCCCAGTCTCTGTGTCTGCCTGAGCAGGTGCTTTAATTCGCTAAGCTATCTGTCCAGCCCCCATACTTTACACTTTAAGTAGCATTAATACACTTGGGGAGATGCCTTTCTGGATGGAAATCACCCTTGCTTTGTGGAAGGATGTGTATTCGTGGTGTGTATTCATGTGGAGGTTGCTTGTGGCCTGTGCCCACGAAGCCATTAGGGACTGTGGTAGGCACAGAGCTGCTAGGAGATGCTGCTAGTGAGGGCTGAAGAGTGGGTGCCGCGGGGCCTAGCTGGGGTACAGCCATCTTTCACACACAGGCCCACCCAGTCCTCCAGAGCTGCAGGGCCGCAGAGGTGAAGGGCTCCAGATGTGCTGCAGATGCCAGGCCCTGGGCAAGGCTTTGGCTGGGGGTTCTGAAAGGTGACCGGTGGACAGCCTTCCTGAGACCTGTTGGGAGCAGTTGTCAGGCCATTGCTAGTGCCAGCTTTCCCTCCTCCCTCCGTGAGGAGGTGGCCTGTGACCGAGGGCGGGCGTTGGGGCAGTGTGCAGGGCTGCTCCCTTCCGCAGCTGTCCCCCCACCCTGCCCTTTCAGGATCGAGCCCTTGACAGCTGGGGTTATCTCCTGAGGCCTGGCTGCTGCCGGTCAGTGTTCACAGCCTTTCTCTCAGGGGAGGGCGCGACAAGGTAGGGGGCTCAGCGGTCTGAGTCCCCTTTAGCCCTGGACTCCCGCAGAGGCTGTTTGCTCCCCTCAGTCCCAGAGCACTGACTGAGAACTCCAGGTGCCCTCAGACCACCGGGCTCTGCCCTGCCCAGAAGTTCCTGGGTTCTAAGCTTTCTCCTGCTGCGTCCCAGGTCCTGGAATGGAAGACACTGGGCGCCCCCTGCCGGCCATCTGGCAGGGTGGTCCCAGGGGAGGCCAGAGATGTC
The DNA here is from genome assembly GCA_002564285.1 of Tympanoctomys barrerae. Classification (NCBI taxonomy): domain Eukaryota; kingdom Metazoa; phylum Chordata; class Mammalia; order Rodentia; family Octodontidae; genus Tympanoctomys; species Tympanoctomys barrerae. Next base: position 8,712 of record NDGN011545851.1, on the reverse strand, counting down.
CACCCTCCAGGACTTCGACTTGGAATGCTAGCCCCCATTCCCTGGGGCATGTTCAGCTCAGGGTGTTCTGGTTGCTGGGTAGATTGCTGCCTTTGGTCCTCCTCTTCCAAGTGCCGCTGGGTCCCGACCTGGAGGCCCGTGGGGCCCTGCACTAGGGCCTGCAAGCCCATCCCCTTGAGGCAGGAGTAGGATGTTAACATGGGAAATAGTGGTGCACGCCTATATTCCCAGCTCTCAGGAGGCTGACTGTTGGGAGTTCAAGAGCAGCCCCGGTTACAAAGTCAGCTCAAGAGCATCCTGAACTGCGTCTCAAAAAAGAAAAAACAAAAACAAACAAACAAAACACTGGGAAATGGGTTCCTACAGCTGCCCTCACACACAATGAGCCTTACCAGCATTCCAGGAATGAGACTGCTGCACCATCTCCCTGGACGGTGACAGTGGCATTTGTCTGGGGTGGGTGCTGAATGCCTCCCAAACTGCCTGGGGGAAAGGCTGTCACCAGGAGCCCACAGAGGGAGGGTCAGCTGGACCACCGGGAAGACTACACAGGGCCCGGCCTGAAGTCTGCCTCTCCCCATGAACTCCCTGCCCCTGTCAAGATTAGCTAGCAGCCGCACTTCCTTCCCAGACCTTAGGTGACTTGGGACAGAGCCAGATCAGAGAGGACAAGTGATGGGGTCACTGTAGAAGCAACTGCCCGAGGTTCGTTGCCAGGGCGTGGGGCTTGTGGCCCGCCCGCTCCTGTTCCCTGTCCCCAGTCCCCTGTTCTCTGTTCTGCACTCATCTTGACAAGGAGAGGGGAAGCGGACGATCCCTTCCAGGAACTAGGAGCCTAGAAGGCGCTTGCGCCCCTAGAAGGCTGGAGCGCATTGTCGCTCCTCGCGCAGCCTGCCGTGGGGCTGTGCTGCCACCTGCCGGCCGTGTCCCTGAAGTGCAGCCTGGGTTAGCCATGAGGTTACAGGTGTCCTTGTTCACCCGAGGCATAGCAGATTCCGGACCTGCGTGGGGAGCTGTCTAGAATGTGCTGGACCCTAGGGCAGTGTCTGCCGAGTGGGTAAGCGCACAGATGAATGGACACAAGCACTTGAGCATTGGGCAGTGACAGCGCTGGGCGCTGCCCAGTGGGAGCAGGGGCTCCTTTTGGGTTGACAAGTCTGGGTGCAAAAGCAAGAAAGAAGAACCCAGTGGTACTAGGCTGTGACACAGGAGCCCTGGGACAGTCATTGCCCAGGGAGACTGGCGAAGACTGCAGCCTGGCTGTGGGGGAAGGCTCAGAAGGGCGACTCAGGGTGCCACTTGTGTCTCGGGCAGACTGCGGGCTGGGGCTGGTGGCAGTTTGTTTACATTTGAATGGGGAGAAGGCAGTGATTCGTTCAGACTCCTACAGCAAGAGCAAGGCAGAGTGAGGATTCACACTGCCTGGCAAAGAGCACAGTGGCTGGGAAGGTGCCAGATCCCAGCGTTCTGGAAAGTGAGGGGCACAGGACAAAGAGGTCAAAGGACAGTGGCCACTCGAAAAGCTATGGATATTATCGGGCAGGCAAGCTACTCGCTCTATGTAGTATATAGCACGCAAAGGCCAGCTGAGGCCTGAGCCTTGTCCCTGCTGTGGGCGGGGCCTTTTGTGGGTGGAGCAGGCACCCTGGCTGTTGGGCCTCCCCTGGCTGCCTGCCCACAAATGCTGCTTCCTGTTCAGAGGGCTCCTGGTGAGACAGTCTGGGGGAGCAAGAGGAGGGTGCTGTGTACCTGGACACCTCATCTCCACCTCCCCGCCACCAGCCCACAGCTGCTGTACCCCAACAGCTTGGTCAGATATGTGGCAAACCCTGCTGGCTCATCCTAGGACAGATCCCTGTAGGCTAAGCAGTGGGGCCACAGCAGGTGTGAGACCTCACCATTGCAGGTTGTTGGGAGACCCTGGCTGACACAGGGAACAGGGCACACACAAAGTGGAAGAGAAACGTGGTACACACGTGTTGGTGCAAGAAGGCCACGAGAAGGGACTGACACAGACAGAATGGGGTAAAATCAGATCAGGTGCCTGAGAGCTTGACTCTGCCTGAGGACCTGAAAGGTGAGAGCCCTGCAGGGTGCTTGTGGCCAGCAGAGGGTCCCTCATGTCCCCGCCCTCCCCTGCAGGCTGGTGGAGGAGTTCATGCTGTTGGCCAACAAGGCAGTGGCCCACAAGATCCACCGCGCCTTCCCAGAGCAGGCCCTGCTGCGCCGGCACCCCCCACCACAGACCAAGATGCTGGGTGACCTGGTGGAATTCTGCGAGCAGATGGGGCTGGCCGTGGACGTCAGCTCTGCCGGTGCCCTCAACGTGAGTGTGGGTGGGTGGACCACGCCTGGCAGCCTCTGGAGGGAGAAGAGAGAATGCCCAGGAGTCAGGGCTCTGGTAGCCTGTGTCCTTCCAGGGTCCCTTTGCCTGTGGCCAGGTTTCCCCTGCAGCTCTGAAGGAGGCCTCAGGGGACAGGCCTGAGTCACAGGAGGTGGAGAGGGCTGCAGAGGGTGCTGGGGCCCAGAGCCTTTGGTAGAGGCACTGGGATTATTGGAGGCCAGGAATGGTTCTGATGAGTAGTAGTTTAGGGTGCTTCCTGCCTGGAACCATTCCACATGGGGCTGAGGACCCCAGGATCCTGGCTCTGATCCCATGAGAAGGGAACTTCAAATGCTCTGCAGAGCCCTGGGGGGGCCCAGATCAGAGAGCTGGGCATCCTTCTGCCCAGGCAGTAGCTGATTGCAGACCCAGCGGGTATGGGCTGTCCCCCGCACCCCAATATAGCCATCTGAACCTTTCCCCAGAGTGTGTCAGATGGTCAGCAGGTGACAGAGGCCCAGAGCCATTCCCTAAGCCTGACTGCATCTTACCTGGGTTTCTGGGCTTTGCTTCTAGAAAAGTCTAACGACAATATTTGGAGATGACAAGTACTCGCTGGCTCGAAAGGAGGTGCTCACCAGCATGTTCTCCCGGCCCATGCAGGTAAGAAGTCTTGCCTCTGTTCTCCCTGTGCTCAGGCCTGGCAGGATAGAGGAGCTGGGAGACATGTTTGGTGGAGGGAAGACACCCCAGGCAGGCCCAGAGATGGGGGGGCAGTACCATGTTCTCTGAGCTCCTGGCCAGTTTGCCCTGGGGCCAGCCAGAGACACCAGGCAAGAGAACAGGTCTCGCCCTCCCCTGCAGGCGTGGAGTTCAGTCGGGAGAAATGACGCCTGTGGGTGGACAGGGGGCCTTGCTGCTGCTGCGCTCCAGCCCCACCAGGCCAAGTATCCTGAGAACTGGGCCGTCACTGAGGACTGTCAGGGCAGCGGGGGCTACAGTGCTAACAGCCCAGCCCAGTCAGGCCGCCCACTTCACAGATCTCTGTTCTTGCAAGTCAAGTGGGCTCAGTCAGCTGCAGCTGACTTCTCTCCTGATACCTCGGAGCTCTGTTCAGGCTGTAATACCTCAAGTCCCTGGCAGTACCCACAGAGTAGGGGCCCCTACAGCCACCCTCTCTGCCCTGCTGTTTCTGCCCCACCTGGCAAAACTATGCACCCCCATGTCCTTGGGCCAGGAGCTGCACAGAGCCCCAAAACACTGAGTTCTCCTGGCCCTGGCTGCCAAGGAGCAGAGGCTGCCTCCGCCTGATCCAAGAGCAGCAGATGCTGAGGGTCCTCGTGCTCTTGCAACTCGGTTGTTCATGGTGGCTCAGACAGTGCAGGACAGGGCAACTGCAGTGGGGGCACCAGGGCAGGGGCGGTGCATCCTCTGTCCCAAGTGCTCTACTGAGAAGGACACCAGGGCTGGTTGTCACTGCAGGAAACTGGTCCCCAGCCATCCTATCCTCCCAGACAGCTCCAACAGCCAGGAGGGAGCATGCCCTACTCCCCCGCATCCCAGCTTGTCTGGCCAATCTGGCCACTGCTGAGAACAGGGCCTAAACAGCCTGCACTGAAGGCTGCACCTGCCTTCTCCAACAACCTGCCCTGGGTAGACCCAAAGCCCAGCAGGACTGGAAGAGAGGCAGAGTGAGGACCTCACAGTCCCAGTCCCAATCCCAGTCCCTCCAGCCACACCCTGGACTCGGGTCCCAGCACAGCAACCTGTGCTAGTGCTTGGCCTTCACACTGACATGTGTGATTGTAGCCAGGAGCCAGCACAGGAGCCCACGCACACTCCTGGGCAGAGGTGCTGGCCTGTTCATTTGGGGCCTGCAGCAGGCTCCAGGTTGAGCTGGGCCTGCAGAGAGGCCCAATGTCTCCCTGTACCCCAGCTCAAACCCCTGCCATAGGCATTCAGGCATGCGCATCTTGGCCCCAGGGAGAGCAGATTGTCAGGAGGGAATAGGTCGGGTTGGCAGACATCCTCCTGTGGCTGGTATGGGGGGGGCACAAGGCACAGGGTACAGATGTGGCCTTCAGATAGAAGGATAAGGGCTACTCAGCTACAGGCTGGGGTCCCTTGCAGGTGTTATGCTATGTGGGATTGGCCCCTCCTGTTCAGGCCAGGTGGTAGCCTCTCCTTTGTGTTCCTGAAGAGATCCGTCCAGCCTCCTCAGCTTCAGCTCGGGCCCCCAGCCTGGGGCCAGGGTAGCCCCTGGTTTCCCTGTTCTCTGTCCTCCCGCAGCACAGCTCCTGGTAGGAGGCCACTCAGCATCCTGAGGCTCTTAGCAACCCTGTCCCCAACAAAGCTAGGGCTGTCTGGGCATTCTGGGTGCTCAAGCTGTAAGCCCAGGAGGCCTGGGGTGGGGCCACCATGAGCCTGGAGCACAGCGGGGGTCTGGGCACCTCATGCATGATGGGCACAGTTGCCAAGGCATGCCTGGCTTCACTGGGAGGCCTGTCGGGTCTATGTGCCCCCCTCCCCACACACACACCCTTCCAGGCTCTGGGTCTCACCTGTCTACACATGTCCCGCCCACAGATGGCGCTGTACTTCTGCTCCGGGGTGCTGCAGGACCAGGAGCAGTTCCGCCACTACGCCCTCAACGTGCCTCTCTACACGCACTTCACCTCCCCTATCCGCCGCTTCGCGGACATCGTGGTGCATCGGCTCCTGGCTGCCGCGCTGGGTAAGAGCACCGCGTACCTGAGCGGGAGCCCACCTGGACAGCCTTGTGTCCACAGCGGTGGGGGAAGCTGCGGTGCTTCCCCTGCATCCCGGCCAGCACCTGGCACGTACAGCCTGGCACCCCACTTGGCCCCACGTCAGTCTTGCCCCTCTTCCAGGCCACAGGGAGCAGCTGGATGTGGAGCCCGATGCCCTGCAGAAGCAGGCTGACCACTGCAATGACCGCCGCATGGCGTCCAAGCGCGTGCAGGAGCTCAGCACTGGGCTCTTCTTCGGCATCCTGGTCAAGGTGAGCACCTGTCCCACTGCCCCAGGTGGTGGTGGGCCCCAGAGGGCACTGTGCTGGAGCGCTGTCCCCACAGGAGAGCGGACCCCTGGAGTCTGAGGCCATGGTGATGGGCGTCCTGAACCAAGCCTTCGACGTGCTGGTGCTGCGCTACGGGGTACAGAAGCGCATCTACTGCAGCGTGAGTGCCCTGGAGGACCCTGTTCCCCACCTGTCTGCACTCCCGCTGCCCCTGTGGCAGCGCAGTTGTCTTTCCTTGCTGTCCCATCTGCCTGATGGCCCTGCCAGGTCACCCGCTGGGCCCACCTCAGATGAAAACAGCTTCCCCAGGACCTGCACCCAAGAATAGGCCTGGCTGTAAGCAGGGGGGTGGCAGGTCCTGTGGCTGCAGAGGAGAGACAAGGAGACTCCTGTCACTCTGCAGAGGCGGGCCGGGCTCCTCCTCGGGTGACCATGAGCCGTAACGCCTGTCATGATGCGGGCACCAGGCACGGCCCTAGCAGCCCTGTGCCCCCCAGAGTTTGCATGAGCACTGAAGACAAAGTGATGAAGGTCCCCAAGGGGACCAAAGTTCAGGTCCAGGTCAGCGCTGCAGTCAGCCCATAGCCGGAGGCCCACTGCCAGCAGGGACTCAGCCCCAGTCCTGGCACTGGCCACTGGGTCACGCTTGGAGCTGCCACAGCCCAAGGTGGTGAGAAGCAGAGGCCGGGCTCCAGGGGGAGGCCAGGTGGAGGTGCGCCAGGGCCGAGGGACACCTCCAAGCCTGGGCTGGCCAGGGCTGCAGGTGAAGAGGCACAGCCGTGCTGAGGCCTGAGGTGCTGCTATGTGTACCCCAGGCCCTGGCGCTGCGGTCCTACCACTTCCAGAAGGTGGGCAGGAGGCCCGAGCTCACGCTGGTGTGGGAGCCTGAGGATCCCATGCAGGAGCCAGCACAGCAGGTGAGCACCCCTGTCCCCGCCCATGCCCCTGTCACCCCAGCAGCATCTCAGACATCCTCAGGGACCTGCACCTAGGGACATTGGTGGGTAGGTTCTTAGCCCAGGGGCTTCTGTGAGGATGACAGACCACAGACCTCACACCTGGTGCCCCCAGAGCAGTTTGGCCCCAGCCCCCAGCCCCCGGGGTTCCCCTGGACAGAGAACGGCAGGCCTGACCTCAGGCCCCTTTCCTGTCCCATCCCCTTGTGGCTCCGGCACAGGTCGTCACCATCTTCAGCCTGGTGGAGGTGGTCCTGCAAGCCGAGGATGCGGCCCTCAAGTACAGGGCTGTCCTGAAGCGGCCGGGCCCCAAGGGCTGCCCAGGCCTGGAGCCAGAGGACCTAGAGCCTGAGGCCTGAGTCGAGGAGCGACCCGGCTGTCCACCGCCAGCTTTTAGGAAGGGGGCCTGTTGGCACCAAAGGGGACTTTTCACTTGGTTTTTAACAACTCAGGGGTTTGTTTTTATTTTTATTTCATTTAATTTTTGCATCTCAATTTTTAAAAAATGAACTGGAAGGGAGCGGGTGGGACCAAGTGGAAGGCTGAGCCTGGCCAACACGTCCCCTGGAGACCAGGCCACACCACCCCTGACCTCCCTGCCTGGGACCCAGGGTCAGCCAATCAGTGTCGAATAAAATCAAGTGTGCAGCACGCCTGCGCCTGTGTGGAAGCCCAGAGCCTGGCTGCAGCTCCGCCCTCCCAGCTGAGCCAGGGTTAGCAGCCCGGAACCTTCCTGTCCACGTGGGTGATTCAGGGCTGGCCGCCTGGCAGATTGATGCTGAGCCCCATTGTGGCTGATTAGAAGCATCATTAGTATGCATGGCCGGGCCACCTTCGCCTGCAGGGGGCTGTGTCCACCCTGCCCCCCATTTCTGCTCTGCTGTTCTCTCATTCCCCACTGGAGCCCCCAGAGCTGGGTCCACACCCCAACAGGAGTGTCTCATCCTGGCAATGCCAGGATACCGGACAGAGGGAGACCGGGCTGGAGAGGCGTCACCTAGAGGGCTGGAGAGGTGCCCACCTAGAGGGGTCAGGCTCCTAGTGACACTGCCTGGCATCCTGAGCACCCCTAGGGACCTGGGGCACAGACAGGCCACCCACACAGTCTTCCATTAGAGCAGCCTCAGCCTGCAGTCCTGCCCCCACGTCGTGTGGGCAAGGCTGGCATCCCTGGAGTGCCAGGAAGTGGGGTGCAGCCATGGCTCCACCACAGTCTTTCCTGAAGTGTCATCTGTCATCCCCTCTGCCTGTCTCCAGGAGCTTCTGGGAACATCCAGCAGAAGGGTGGAGAGGTAACTGTGGGGAGCAGCCCTCTGGGTGCAACCATAAGGCCCACGGGTAGCTACCCTGTACCCCAGCACTGTGCCACGTCCTGTCAGCTACAGGCTGGGGAGCTGCAGGCTGTTCCCGGGGATCACCAGAGATCAGCTGGGAGCAGCCCAGCTGCCAGCCAGGAAGCTTTTTGCTCTTGCTCCATGGCCCTAGGACATGGTGGCACCTGGAAGCCCCCACCATGTGGCAGGAAGGAAACTGCTTTTCCACAGGGACCCAGGTCTCTGCAAGTGGCGTAGGCAGACCGCCTGCTGTGACCAGGTCTTGGGTGCCTTACCTTCATGCAGATGGCCCTTGCAGCCGGGTGTGGTGGACACACTTGCCACAAAGCACTTGGGAGGCTGAGGCGGGAGGATTACCCTGTTTGAGGCCAGCCTGGGCTACATAGTGAGGCCCTATCTCAAAAAGACAAGACAGATGGCCCAACAGTCTTCTTACCCCATAAAAGCCAAGTCCTTTGTCTTTGTTCATTCACTAAGCATCACTGAATCCATGTAGTATGGCTCATAGGCAGGACAGATGTCCCCAGGCTCCATGAAAGAGACAGTCCCTTCTGTGCCCCCCCATGAGATTGTTAACAAAAGAGGTGACAAGACACAGCCCTCATTGTGAGAGGAACTCATTGGCCCTGTCATTTGTCCCAGGCACCTGCTCCCTCCCCCGACAGTAGGCCTAAGCCTGGGCTAGAGAGCGCCTGGGCACTTCCAAGGGGCCCACGGCTTGCCCTGAAGAGGTGGACACAGAGGATGCCACTCCAGGGCCACTGTAGCAGATGTCCACAGTGCACTTCTGTGAGCTCAGCACCGGGGAGGCTGAGGCAGGAGGGCTGATGCAGACTCGGGGCTAGCCTTGGCTACTGTCTGCGTTATTCTTCTCTCGTTGCTGAGACAAATACCCGACACTCAAAATGAAGGAAGGATTAGCTCACAGTTACAGCAGGTTTCAGTCCATACTCAGCTGGTTCCAAGACACAGTGGCACATGGCGGAGGAACAGCCCTTCAAGGTGGCAGCAAAGAGCAAAACGGAGGAGCAGTAGCAACAGTGGCTACAGAGAGCACGA
>NDGN011545841.1:5652-18824 GCA_002564285.1 Tympanoctomys barrerae | reverse complement strand
TTAACTCAAGCAGATAAGACATTTATTTTGGAAAGATGGAGTCCTTTTGAGAAAGGCTGGAATGGCCAGTGAGTTTGGTTAGAGACAAGTTCCTTGATTATTTTCCTTAGCTGTTGGGGAAGCTCTTATTAAATTTCTACCTGCTCATGATATAATCTTTTCCTCTAACTTTCTAAAGAACATATAGGAGAATTTATTTTTAGCTCACCAAGACGAATACCTGTTGCGTACCCTTTAGCATCTTTGTCTGGCTTAAGCCTCACATAAGGCTGATGGAATGTTTCTGTAGGAGCTATGTGGTATATTAGCAGACCACATTTTTCTCATCTTCTATCCATAGCAGTTGTGATAAGAAGAAAGAGCATTGGATGAAGCATTAGGCGGACTAGAGGTTTCACTCCCAGGTCCTCTACTTATCACAGCATAAACACAAGCACAGCAGGCATGCAACCCGAAAGGAGCCTTTATTATTCTTGCATAAAAGATAACCACATACATATAGATTTGTTTATATGAAATAATATTGCTTTTTTGACTCCATAAGTACGCCCAGGGCTTATGTTGTTTATCTTACACCTAAACCTTTCAAGACATATGTATGTTATTATTCTTGGAATCTCTAAGAATTGATACCACAACTATTCATACTTTTTTACAATACTTTAAAGGAGCCATTGGGCATGGAAAAAGAAAAGAGAAAAATATTAAAGGAAATTTCCAAAGAATGCCTTCATGATCAAGTTAATTTTGTTTGGAAGTTGGCAAAAACAGTTGAAATCCCAGAGAGAATAGACTTTTTAGCAGTGAATTTTGGTGACTTTTTATTCCCAGGTGGGTGATTACTGATTGGGATATTCTCAAAACTATCTAAGGGAGTCTTTTTCTCCCAAGATCAACTCTTATTGCAGAGAAACATATAGGACTACTCAGTAACTTCCATCTTATTCAAGTTAAGAAATACCTACTAGAGTTAGTTAAGGTGAGAATTCTACACAGTAACCTCTATTTGCATAAAACTGAGGGAAATTCTTAGTACAATCACCTCATCCATCTTGCATATATGCTTGCATGCTTTTGTCACTACCATTTTTCCTATCTTTTCTCCTTTCTCTCCACTTCATTATTTAATCCTTAAGTTCCATTTTTTTCTGTTTAACTGTATTTGTTCTGCTTTTCAGATTTTATTTCTTCTTTTAGGTTCTTACATAAGGGAAACAATACAATATGTACACGTGTGGGTCCGGTTTATTTGACTTATGAGTATAGCCTCAAGTTGCATCACCTTACCTATGAAGTCTTCTAGTTTATCTTTCTTTATAGCTGAGTAATACTCCATGGTATAAAAATACCACATCTTTTTTATCCATTCTTCAGGTGGTGGGCATCTTGGGTTGTTTCCAAGATTTGGCTATGACAAATTGTGCTGCTATAAACATAGGAACACATATATCACTGTGATTTGATGTTTTCAGTTCTTTTCAGAAAATTCCAAGACGGGGAATAGATAGACTGAATGGGATTTCCAGTGCTAGTTTTTTGAGGAGTCTCCATACTGCTTTACATAATGGTTGTACCAGTCTACATTCCCACCAGCAGTGGAGAAGGGTTCCTTTATCCCTGCAGCCTCTCTAGCATGTATATGTAGATAAATGAGAGGTAAACAACTACATTAAGGACAGCAATGTATAATATGAAAACTGCTTGAAATACCCGTCATCTTGGCCTTCTAAATGTGTACCATTTCTAATATCATATCAATTATTACTATACTCTCTAAAGTAAATTTTCTATAAAAAAGTGATAAAAGAAAAAGAGAGACAAGAATAAAAATTTATGACTTCTTGAAAGCATGTGGTAATATTAAATCATATGTCATATCTTTTATAACTATATCTGTAATCTCAGCAACAGATTTGAAGATAAAAAAAGATAATATATCATTCATTGTTAATCAACTATTCTTGTTTCAAAAATCTGTAATATAGGTATTGTTGCATGTTACCCTGTTTTTGTATTTGTTTTTGTCTTTCTTGCTTTTGTTTTTACTCTTTAGAATAAAAGAGTAAAATAAAAGTATAATTAAAAAAGAAATGCCTACTAGAGTCTACTCTATGACTGAATATAAGGTATATAATGCTAAGTCAGTATAAGAAATGGTTTTGCCACCACTGAGTTTACATATTTCTGTGTATATAAGAACTAACATGAGACAATCACAAAAAAGTGTCAATAATGCATAATAAAATCTCAGTGGAATGCAGCTGGCTCCCACTTCCACTTTCCTGAGTTTAAGACCTTCAGGAAATCATTATATATCCTTGGGCTGTATTATCTCATCTTTTAATTGAAGAGTAGAGTAGTGAAATGTTAAGTTCTGAAAATGTGAGTTCTAGACCTAAACAGACTTAAAGTCCCTCTCAGTGAGTAGGCATAGGTTTATTTTTAACAAATATGAAAAAAAAATCTGTTCCCTCAGGCAGGGCATATTATTGGCTTATTGAACAGAGGATAGCTTGAGTACCAGCTCCTCCCTTGCTGTGTACCTTGGTGCATTCGCTGAATTGAAGGACTTCATACTGCAACACATGGTCTATTCTGGCTCTGATGCATACTTTCTGGTCTTTAGCAAGTTACTTACTACCCCTAAACTCCAACACTCACACATATAAAGTGAGCATAATTGCATGTTTTTAGTAGCAATGTTTTAAAGATTAAGAACAGTAACAAGTGCAAAGTACCAAGTACATAGTAAGAATTCAATGTGGATTATGAAGAAGGTGGCCAAGATAATTTGGAAAATGGCAAGATTTATTGAATAAGTTCTACATTTTTGACAAGCAAGGAGGGAAGGGGATCACACACAGATATCTTGGTGGATAACAAGTTCATGAAGACAGCCCTTAAGAACAGCTAGGTAAGCACAAATCTTGCAAAACATCACAGCCAAAGGATCTTCCTGAAGGTCGATATAATGTGTGAGAGAATGAATAAATGAACTCTCTTTCTAGAAATAAAAACTTCATATGGGGTGAATCAAGTGGAAAGAAAGAGCGTTGGAGGCTTGAGATGCTACTTATCTGTGAAGAGTCAGAAGAGAAGTGAGTATTGCTGTTCTGCAGGTGGTAGTGGCTACCATTGTCCTGATACAGCCCCAAGAGTAAAGTATCCAAATTATTCCCTCAAGTCAGGCCAAACTCTTTTCTTCCAAGGCAGAGATACCAGGAATGCAACCATGTTCATTCATTTCTGATGATTAAAGGCAATCACCTGGTAATGGGAATGGCTTCACAGGGTCCTTTGAGATGCCCTGGAATCCTAACTTCTAGGACATAATTAGTGTCTTTTGAGGAATAACCCAATAAAGTGAAGCAGAATTCTCTGCTCATTTTCTAACTCCTGCTCCTGGATAAGCTTTCTCCTTTTCTGAGTGTGAAGATAAATGTGATTAGATAAGCCGTACCAGTACTCACATCCCAAGAAACATAAGCACAGATTGTATTTTGAGGATCTTAAAATATTTATAAGCCTCTCTGATGCATATTTGCTTGATAAACTTTAATGATATCTTCTTAGTTTCTCTTTCATATTCTCTTTCACATGAAGTTAACATTGGGAAGAAGAAAATATTCATTCTCTTATTAAGGCTGAAATCAAAATATGAATTCTTTGTTTGATAATGAAAAGATACCGGGAAATGCGAGCCTGGTGTCTGAGTTCAAGTCCAGCTTTTCCACTTACTGTGTATCTAGTAGTCTTAACGTATTTAACATCAGACTCTCAACCACAGAATAAAAACTCTTATCTTTTTTGCTGATGCAATGGTTTATGTGACTTCACATTTGTTTCTTTGCAGGGAATCTGGGCTTCCTCTCTGGCAGCTTTTGGGAATTTCTGTTTCCTTGATGTTTTGACATTTTACCTCTAAGTGACAAGGCATCTCAGAGCTTATAACCCTCCTTAGGGTTTCCACAGTCTAAGGAGTTTATGTTTCCTTTGTTTTACTTTGGAGAATTTTTCAGAAATTATTTACTTTAGTGCTACTGCATCTTATTTCCCCCACGATTTTGGTGTCTAACATATTTATTAAATGGATTTGAAATTTCCAGATCAAGTTTTCATGTTATTTAATTTTTGCCTCTGATTTTCTGTTTCCTTATCTTCTAAATATCCAGTTTAACATTTAGCTTATTGTTTTGCTCTTTAGCTCTGACCTTTAAAAATCATTCTGTTTTTCTTTTTAAAACACTGCTCATTTGAGATAGCTGTCTACTCTTGTTTCATAATCTCCTGTTTCATAGTGCTTTTCTCAGGTGTGGCATCATCTCTGAGATCTCCTTTACACTATTTAATTATATCATTTATGAGCTTTTCAAATTACTTTGCTGTCTGTTCCCTTTTAAGGGTTAGCTTCCCCCACATCATTGGTGTTCTAGGTTAAATGCTTAACATCCAAAGCTTGTCTTACACAGGATTTTTCTCTATACATCTCCATTATCTGTAAGAGTGTCCTGCTGGGGCAGAGTCCTGGGTTTCTGTCCTCATTAGCACTGTGGCACCAGTTCTCTGGTGAGTCTGTGCTGTATCTGAGAGAACCATTTCTTAAAATCACAACTACAAAATCACTGTCTCTAAGCTCTCCTAAGGTCTGAAATTCTATAATTCTTTGTGCTTCCTAAGGCATGTGACTAGATTTTTGACAAAATTTTCTAGATTTAAAATATACTCTTGATTTCCTGTTTTAAATAAGTTAAATTAGCCTTTGCAAAGAAAAATGCACTCTGTATTAAAACATTCCAGGATATTAACTGAAATTTGTTGTTGTAGGAGTTTGTGGTGTGTTAACCCTTATTTACTTCAGTCTGAACAAAACTAAAAACATGTTTTTTTTTTATATGATTGAGAACTACACCATTCAGCATCACAAGTTTAACTTAATTAAAATAAACTGTAATAAAATAAAAAATGTAAAACTCTTTTCTCTTTTTATTTAGGACAGAGTGGACGGGGTGTACAGGGTCTCACTGGGTAGATCAGACTCATAGCGATCCTCCTGTTTACAGCCTCCCAGGTGGATACAACACCCAGTCTCAAATGTAGTCTCAGTGTACTGTGGGGGTGAGGCTGACCCAGCAGGCCCAAGGATCAAACTCCCGGCCCCTGCGTCTGCCTAAGCAGATGCTTTAATCTGCTGAGCTATTTGACCAGCCCTTTTTAAAATTCGTTTTAAACACACCTGAAATAAACACATCTTGCTTCATCAATGGTGCTAGCTACATTTCAAGTTCGCAGTAGTCATATATGGGTCTTGGCCACCATATAGGAGTGTGTAGATTAGAACATTTTCATCATCACAACAATTTCTGTTGCCCAGCATAAGAAGAGTTTGCCTATCTATCTCTATCAATATCCTTTTATCTCTATTATAAAACTGAGTTAATTTAGCAAACAACATTGAATACTCTTAGCAAACCACCAAGAATATAGAACTATAGTTCTGGTTCTTGAATATATTGACTATTTTTGTATGTATTTAGTACAGTGTCTACAGGGTCTCACTACACAGATCAGACTCATAGTGATCCTTCTGTTTCCAGCCTCCCAAGTGCTGGGATTACAGGCATATGCCACCATGCCCAGTTTCCGTTGCTGTCTCAGCATGCCCCAGGGGCTGGGCCAGCACAGCGTGCTGGATTGAAGTCTTACATTGACTACTTTTATCTAAACCCTTTAACTAAAATCCTAATCATATGAAAAGATATGAGTTCTTCATGGCTCTTCCTGAACAGTATAGCTCCAAACCTATTGCTGTTTATATCCTGTTCCTCTCTTTCCTCACAGATCTGGAGTTCAAATTGATCGGAGTAAAGTCAAAGTCATGTATATTCCATTCATTTGAAGTAACAACAACAATTACATTTCATATCCATTTTTTTCTGAATAAGAAAGTCATTTATTTAGACAAAAGAGGTACTTGGTTTCCTAGGGCTGCCACAGCAGAATCCTACAGAGGGGGTGGCTTAAACAACAAATATTATGCTCTCACAGTTTTGGAGGCTGAAAGTGCAGTACCAAGGAAACTACTCTGCACTGGAGCTAGCTAGGGCTTTCTCCTTGGGGATGATCATATAAATCCCTGATTTTCACTGTTCCCCACTGTAAAATTGAAATAAACACACCTGCTTCATTCTGAAGTTTTCAGAATTAGTGTCCATAAAGTGCCCATCATAAATCCCATTTCATAGTCCATACTCTATCAATCTCTGTTGGAAAGACAAAAGACTGAGTCTGAACTGATTGACAAAAAAAGAAATATATATATTCTGGTAAAATTCAAATGCTCATTCAGTGTAGTAGTTCACTGTAATTAAACATTCTAGTTAGATGAACTCTATCTTATTAAAGTTTGACGAGCAGCTCAGGAGAACAAGGTGAGATAACAGAGGACATTTTCTCCTCTACAAGAAGACTGGTTGTAATCCCTGCCTAGAATACCCTGGGCTGGCTAAGACCTTGAGAAATCATATCATACAAAAAGACAACTGTTTCTCTGGGGAGAGTCAAAGTGCCCTGATAATCCATCTAGACTTCAGTGGTAGGATTTGCTCCATTAAGTGTCTCTATTAGTTACTGTGCTCTAAGAAATAACTTGGAAAAGAACACAAATACCTTCAACGTGAAAAGAACTGTTATCTCATCTCTTGTCCTGTGTAGGCATCTTCTCCTATTCCTCTTGCTTCCAGCCTTCTTTGGGCCCATAGCATATCAAGCTCACTATGTGATAATGACTTCATAATTTTATTTCCATTCTAGAGTCCTGACATTAAGGATTCCTACCACACATTAAGATAAAAATCTCTTTTACTATCACTTCCAATCCTAAAGTAATTGCAAGATCCCCAGCATAGTGTTACAAATATGCATAATAGAAACTCACATATATTTCCTAGAAAGAAAACAAACTCATGACGTATTACTGGCAGCAGCTTTAAAGTGCTACTCTGAGGATCATCTGTGGTTCGAGTTTGCCTGTTGAGAATTGAACCATTACAGGTGTGTCAGTGACTGGAGCATGCTGGCCTCATGGAGAGTTGGCTGAATGACTGATGGTCTTGGCTTCCAATTTTGAAGGTTTGCATTAATTGCAAGGAACTGAGTCTTTTTCATGAAGACTGTTAGAGCCACTTCCTCAGTTTCTTTCAAGTTGAGTAGGTATTTTTAATTTTGGAGTGTGAAAACCATTTCCTGTAATTTCCTTTTGGAGATTTCTGGGCCAAATCAACTTAAACACATTTGTTGATCCTATAATGTTTGGACAGTTCTGGAACAAGCAGATAACTGGTAAAAATGCCAGTGAATGCACTTTTGCAGTTTGATCTGTGAAGCTGTCTTTATTTTGAGGAATTTCAGGAACACCATTTATAGAGGTCCTCCCAAAATAAGAATGTCTGATTATTGGAACTGTGAAAATGTTGAAGAAGCTTGTGTTTGCCACCAACACTTTCTCTTGACCATGAATGGATGGAGAATTATGTGGAAATAAGAGGATAACAAAGTGGAAAGGGTCCAGGGGTTCCATTCAGCGCAACAGGATGCAATACTGGCTATGACACAAACTCACCACACTGCATATAAATTGGATCAATCTCAGTTTTCTCATCAGAAATAACAAGTGGGACTCAAGTATGATGGTATGCACCTGTAATCCTAGAGTTGGGAGGCTGATGTAGGAAGACCAAATGTTCAAGTCTTACCTGGGCATCTTAGCAAGACCCTGTCTAAAAATGAAAAAAACTAAAAAGGATTAGTTAAGTACTTTAGTGCAAATGCTCTGGGTTCAATCCCAAGTACTACCAAAATAAAAATGGAAAACAAAGATAAATTTATGTGAAGAACATAGAAAGTGTGTGATTCAGATTCTCATGTAACCCTCAATTGCTTTTTACCTTTCTATCCTCTGTGACTCTAGGGTGTTAAGCATTCTGTGAAAAATTGAAGTTGTTTGTTTAGATAAACTTCTAAGGTCAGCAGCAAGCTGGCCAATGAGACTAGGACATAACATGGTAGAGGAGACAAGAATTGGAGACATACATTCCTGGATTCCAAGCCCCATTTTACTTACCTATGTAATTTTGAGTAAATTTCCTCAGTGTAGTATCTAAGATGGCAATAATACCACTTGGCTCATTTAATTACTGTAAGGATGAAAAGGGGGATATATATTCTCCTTCTTCTCAATTTCCTCATTGTCCTTTCTTCTTCCCTTTAAGCCATTCGATCACTGACCAGCTAGTATAGAATGTGTGATGGGGGTGAAGGAGGTGCAGGAAGTAGATTTTTCTAGAGACAGCAGATTAAGAGGGCAGAAAAACAAACTATATCATCTTGACCATCTGCTTAAGGAAAATAATTTAGTAAGCAATTTAATGTATCCCCTTGGTCACAGACCTATAGATCCTCCCTACAGTATGGTAGAGAAATGAAAATAAAAAGTAAGGAAAAATCCTTGGCCTTCAGCTTTTCTACAGTTGGTTACCTATAATACCTCATTTCCCAAGCCAGGACAGCTAGCTGAGAATAACTTGAATTTTTCTGAGCTATTGAGAAGAGTGCTGAGCATTTCAATTTGACTTGCAACTCACACAGCAAAGGAGAGCATTTTAGAATTTGTTCATATAATCATACTGAGGGTTCTCTTCTTCCCAAGGTGAATCTGCTTATATCCTCTTCCTAGTCATATTTCTCCAGCAAGAGTAGACTATAAATACATAGAATTGTTCCTACCTGTCTCTCAAATGCAGTGTGCATCCCAAGGCTCATAGGTTGGCATGGTGAGGTTCTCATTAGTTGTTTTCCCAGAAGACCCAGGCACCACAGGAGGCAATGCACAGCAACTGTAAAGAGCTCTGCATCACAAGTTCTGAGACACACACCCAGTCCAAACTCCAGCAAAACCTGCTTGGAACCTTAGGCAGGTCTTCAGAACCTTTCAGGACTCAATTCCATCTCTTTAAAATACAGATAATGGTCATTATACCCCATTGGCACACAATGATATGGTGAAGAGTAACACAGATTATAGGTGATTATAGTTGTGAAAGTGTTGTGTAAAAGCTAAACACTATGATTATCTTCGGTAATAATTTTCTAAAGTCCCGCCATAACCGTCCTATGGTTCTAATCTATGGGACCACTACATAATGAAGTCTTTGGAAATTTCACTAACCAAATGTTCTTGGCTGCCATTCAAATTGGATCAAAATCATAATATCAGAGTATTAAGAGCTAGAAGCAATCAGAATACATCTAGTCCAACCCTATTGTTTTAAAGAGACATGAAAAAAAAAGTCTTAAAGAAAGAAAGAGACATGCCCACATCATACAGCTACAAAGTCAAAGTATTAGCATAGAGTCAGTCACTCTATATACACTCTACAAACTGAATTTTGTCTTCACAAAGAGCATGCAAAAGCAAATCTATCTATTAATTTCATGGCAGCCACAGCTATGGATTGACCCCCTTCTCATTTGTCACTTGGCATCTCACAGTTGTCCTCCTTTGTTTTCAGTTAGCCAATGTACTCTTCAGTCTATTTACAACTACAGTGAAGGGTTTTTGAGGCATTGTTCCTATTATATTACACATACATCATTTTATTCTTTTTTATTAATTTTATTGAGAAAGAAATAGCAATGACACAGTTTCAAAACAGGTTAGTAGGACAGTTACAATAATTAATACATTGCATATTGTTGTCTTCATAGTAGTTATTCATAGTACAAGATGCAAACATGGTATATTGTCCAAACCTTATTAATACAAATCTTCTCATTGAATTAAGAAAAAGTAGCTGTATATCTATCCTATTTTGTATATACAGTACAAAATGGTTCTTCATTTATATCCCCTTATTTGCTTAGTTTAGTCAGAGATAGGTATTCCTTTGCCATTTAAATATTATAGGTGTGTGAATTCAGCAAAATAATCCAATATAGTCCAGTAGTCCACAATAGTAGTGGATTATCCATAGGATTGACAATGTCAAAAATACACACATTTTAGATATCTTTAGTACTTCCAATATAAAATTATAAATCTTAAAGATAGGGAATGAGTTATGGCAGAATCAGATGCCCTTCACACCTTCCCACCAGGTTCCTTTCATCTAGATTGTACTTCAGACTTCCAACTGATTTTGGAAACTGATTTTAGAACTGAAGTTGGAAACTTTGGAAGCCGTCTCCTCCCTCTCTCATTTCCTTCCCTTTGAGGTAATCTTTCTTTTACATCGTGCCCTTGTTTCCTACTTTCTTAAATGGCAAATCCTTTCCAATCACTCACATATAACTTCTCTCCCTGCCCCCTGGCCCCAGGTACAGGTGCTTCCTTCTTACCTAGACACATCTGCACTAGGACGACTCCACACTGAAATTTGGAAAAGGGAGATGGAGCTGGCATGATTGAACTTTTTTTTCCCTGCATTTAGGACAGGATCTATAGGGTCTCACTATGTAGATCAGACTCATAGTGATTCTCTTGTTTTCAGCCTCCCGAGTGTTGGGATTACAGGTGCACGTCGCCACAACCAGTCTCAATCGCCATCTCAGTGCGCCCCACAGGCAGGGCGACACGGCATGCCAGGGATCAAACCTAGGCTTCTGTGTTCTGCCTAAGCAAGCATTTTATTCTCTGAGCTATCACGCCAGCTCATAAACTTTATTTAAAGCCTATGTCCATCCCAACTATTTACCAATTTGTACAATTAGCAAGGAATTGAGCTTCAGGGAAGACTTTATATAACAACCAGATTTTGAGAAGTAAGAGTCTGGAAAAGGAAGAGAAAGATGTATCCATTTCACTGCTTTGAATGGTATTTTATAAGACATATAAACCTGCCACCTAGTTGTGTTATAATGTTATAGTGCCATCACAGAAGGGCTCCTCTAGTTTTTGTATCATGCCTTCATTGCCCCTGCACCCTGTATTCACACAAAATTCTATATACTGTGCTCGCTTCAGCGGCATATATACTAAAATTGGAATGATGCAAAGAAAATTAGCATGGCCCCTGCACAAGGATGACAGGCAAATTCTTGAAGTGCCCCATATTTTTTTTAAAAATTCTATATAGAGAAACAAGGTGATACATCACATCTATTTGTATCAGACTGTCACAAAGGAAAAGTCATCACTTATGCTACCTTCAAGTGATTGCACTGTCTTCTCTTCTTCCTTATCATTCTTGCCTTTTTCCTGCCTGTTCCTCTCCTCCAGGTAGTATCATTGTGGAAGGCATAGAAAGGTTGAGGAGAAAAGCTCCAAATCCCTCAAAAGAATTGTTCTTTTTTTTCTATAAACAGAATTTACATCCTTGAATGAATGCAGAATACTATTCTAAACACAGAATTCATTAGCAATTTTGCAACAATCCTATAGATCTGTCATGTCTACCTCCCTCTAAAGCATTATTACTAGATACCACAAAAATCTACAGAGAAGGTAGAAAATAATATTAGTATACATAATTGCCAAATAAGAAAACCAAGGCTGACGGTGTTTATATTACATGCTGAGGCGGAAATGCCAGGATTGGAAGCCAGCGCCCTGACTAATTGTTTTGTGAGGTACAAGATCCACAGATGGAAAAAAAAACTGGGCTTCTATTCTTATCACTGCCTACTCATTTTTTCAAGGGAAGAAATCTTCACCCTCCCTAATCCTGGATGGATGAACACATAGCATTCTGATACTGGACACTTGAGACCAACCACAGATTATTAGCCCAAAGTACTCAAGAGTCCAGGGGTTGCAGGTAAGAGAAGATTCTGTAAACCACATAGGGACCCCCAGGCAGGACATTCAGGATAGTGAACAGGCAGAGGGTGTGGAGGTGGGGCAGGCTTTGTAGTACCAAGAAGATGAAGCAATGCTGGTTCTCGTAGGAGGTGATTGGCTTGCTTGAGGAATTCTGTGGGCTGGAAGGGAGGGGGAACAAAAGATATAGAAAAGCCTGGTCAATTGTAGCCAGAAGAGAAACTCTTCTGGATGTGAGTATATCTGTAAATGATAGGGGAAAACCACAACTAGGGACTTGTGAGGCTCAAAGATCCAGGACAGAACATGAAATGCTGGATCTTACAGCACAACTCCCCTTCCCTGTGCATACTGCATCTGCTTTGCAGAAAGTGCTCTAATTCATTGGAACATCCCTTCAGGCCTTCACTAACATTTTCTCTCACACACAAAAACTGTTCATAAAAGAATCTTGTCAAGGAGCTGGTCTGTCCCTTGATGGCACAGAAGATAAGGAAGCCTGACATTAATTTATTTGCCTAATGACTAACATGGTAAAATCTTGGTTTGATAAGTGAACCACTTACACCAAGGTCTTTCATTCACATTCAGCTTCATAAAATGGACATCCCTGTAGGAACCAATTGAATCTTGTTGGTGTCTGGAATAATGAACAGTGTCAGCACTTCAGAGATTAAAGAACCACACCAAAGGGAGGTATAGCAGAAGAGACTAACTGCGCTTGCTGGAAATGGGGGACAAAAGAGGTCACTGTGACTCCATTGTTGGGACCATGGTTCCCCCAAGAAAAGTAATACCACTCTCAAGTTTTCTCTTTTCTAAATGCCTGAAACATTAAATCTTGGACTTTTCATTGAAAGCTCCTGATTTCCAAAATGATTCATGGTAAATGACCTTCACAACAACCAATCAGACTAAAAACTGTAACAGTTTCCAAATGGATTTCACATTATTATTGGTGACATATTTTGATCTCAACACCAAGCCTCCTAATAATTGTCAGAGTGTTACCAGTGGGACTAGAGGAAATGTAAGGGTCTGTGTCCTGTCTCCTTAGAGATGCTGCTTCAGCACTAAGACTTGAAAAACTAGGTCTTTGCAGTGGTTGCCTAAATAGATACCTGGGGCCAGAGCACCTTTACTATCTTTTTATGTGCTGCATAATTTGGGACTCCTGTACCAATATTAAAGGGCAAGCTGAAGTCAACAAATTTAATATCCAGTTAAATGTTTCTCATTCTGCTCATTCAAGATTAATTGTAGCTTTTTTCCTCTTTCCATTTGTTTTTCTCTTTCCTTTTTTTTTTTTCGGAACCAGGGATTGAACTCAGGCCCTTGTGCTTGCCAGGGAAGCGCTTAT
>NDGN011545837.1:10658-22669 GCA_002564285.1 Tympanoctomys barrerae | reverse complement strand
CTGGCTGGCATGTGGTGCTGGGGGATTGAACCGCGGTCCCTGTGCTTTGCCAAGCTTGTCCCACGTAGGTGCTTTAGACCAGTGAGCCATCTCTCCAGCGCACTTATTGTTAATACAAATATGCAATATGTTTTCCTTGGTTGAATGAAACTTGATTACCGATATCTTATCTATAGCTGTAGGCTACTGGAGTAAGGAAACACACTGTGATGATAAATGAAATCAATCTACTGAGTTATCTTTAAATTTAGAAGATAATTTTCTTGAATAATGAAATCTTTCTTGTTAAATAGAATGCAATTAATAGATATTTCCAGGCCAGGTTTGCTATAAACTATTCAATTAATCCTGCTGGAGACTTTATCGACTTTGAATCTTCTTTCTTCACTAGAGTGGGAACCAGTGGTGGAGGTTATAGTGTTTTCTGTCCTACACAGAGCCACTAAGACAGTCACTTGTGTAGCTTTGTGTTCCCAAGGACGAGGATACCAGCCTATTTTGTCTTTGATCCATTTCATTGTTTCCATTTTTCACCAGGGGTAGAGAGTGGATGGACTAGATTTTGCATCAAAAGTAGCCTTAAGGTATTCCATGAACTAAGCAGCTGACAAACTTTTAACATGACACACGTAAACTTCATTATTTTGTATTAAACAGCGTTTAAAAAAAAAAGAGAGACTATCATGCCTAAAAACCATGTTCTAGCTTTAATCTTTGTTTAATGAGTTGAAACATCTAACGGACCATTTCTAGAAGTCAATTCCTGGGGGCCTACTGTTTAGCTCTGTTATTTAGGCCGCTGCTTATGCAAACACTGTCAGGCTGAGGATACCGCGGTTCGATCCCCAGCTCCACATGCCTTACCAGACTTGCCATTAAGGTAGCCAGAGCCAGCCATAAATAAATAAATAAATCCTTCTCAACTTTTGCTTCTTACATCCATTTTATAGTGAAAAAATATGTATTTGTATATACAAAATAGAATAAATATACAGCTACTTTTTCTTAGTTCAATGAGAAGAAAGATTTGTACTAAAAGTGTTTAGACAAGATATGATATCCCCATATTGTATTATGAATAATCACTATGAAGACAATATGAAATGTATTAATTATTGAAACTGTCTTACTAACCTGTTTTGAAACTGTCTCAATGCTATTTCTTTCTGAATAAAATTAATATAAAAATAGAAGCCAGATTCTTGATATTTATCATGTCTCCAGACAATGCAGCCTTCCAGTTGTTCAGGTCAAATATTGTGTGCCATTTTGACTCCGACTTTATTATAAAGCAAATACATGATGCTATTTGATTGTATTAAGTTTGAAGATGAAGATGTAGAGGTCAAACATGATGCTTCTGCACAAAGATGCTAGAAAGCTGTATAAAATAATTAATACTTTAGTATTTCTGATGCATATCTTACCTTTTACCTTGCAATGCCCTTTCATATAAGAAGAGAAAGGATATAAGCAGACAATTTTGATAGTCAAGGTGAAAAAAATATAACTTAGAAACATCAAACCAGTTATTTTCTGGATGGAAAAGGCAGTGGAAAAGAAGCTGCACAGAAAGAAGCTGGGGATTGAAGTGTGCAATAAATCCAAACCAATTGCTGCTGCATGAAAGAAAAATATCAGGATTTGTATAAAATGAATATTAGGTTGAATTATTCAACAAAGCAGAAAAGGTACATAACATGGTTAATCTTATTTTACACCTGGAAAAACTGAATTGAACTTACATCTTTGTTGTCCCATGGAGAATTGCAAATTGAACATCATAGATAAAAATGAACTAGAAATATTTACGTAGGGGTTTGATTAAAAGGAAAAAGAAAAAAAAAAGAGGACTAAGTTATTATCTCTTCTGTTAATCATAAAACTGTCAATAGATAAGATTTTTTCAAAAGACCTGGAAGATTTAAAATTAGAGTACTACCCTAAATTACTGTGACAAGAGCATTTCCATTGTAGCTGTAGTTTACTAATGGCTAATCTTGAATAATACACAAAAATGAGCTCCAATCGCAAAAGTGCCTCTAAAATGCTATGGCCCTCTTGGCTAGGAGATGGTCATTCAGAATAAAAACAAATCACATAAAATTGTGTCAGTGCTTGAGATAAAAAACCAATGTTCATTAGAAATACACTAAGCATGATCATTATTAAGCTCATATAATTGCAGGTTTTCAGAACATTAGTTTTTTGAATGCTGTACATGAGAGTAGAGTGAGTACCGCAAGCTTCTCAATTATGTTATGAACCATCGCTGTTTTATTCAAGACAGGCTGTTAAAAACAAAATATAAATATCAATTAAAGGGCATCAATTTTTAACCATGACCTGCCTGAAAAAATGGATGACAGGCATAAATTTTCTTCAAATTGTTTTATCACTTCTTTTTTGCTTTGATTATGCTCCAAATTTAAAAAAAAAAAAAAAAAACTGCACAAAGAATATTTGACTCAGTACTGGAAACAAAATGAATACAAGTCCTGACATTTACTCGATCTCTTCAGATTGTGGCTCCTAAACTACAGAATGATGTGTCTCTTAATGCAGAAATAACGGAGCTGGAGACCTCTGCACTTGGAGCTGTGACATAAAAATGTTTCATGTTGGCTTACCTGTTTTTCAGGATTTTTCCTGGTGTTTCTTTTCCCTCCACAAGTAAAATGGAAGACTTTTGGGGGTCAAAACATGCCATAGCAAAGGAATCAAATTCTAGCCCAGAACTAAGCTAAGTCTTAATCTTTCTTTTAGTTTTTTTTTAGAGGTTTATTTTAACCACTTATGCAATAGCTCACACTGAAACAAAATAATCCTTCCTCTATTTTGTTTTGAGCGATCACAACAAAAAAGATGAAAAAAGCCAGTAACAATGAAGATCCTGAGAAAATCCCAGGTAACAGTAATTGGTCTGAATAGGAGTTTACTAACATCACAGGATGCTGCTCATGTGTCAGCTCCATCTCCCTTACAGACATTCACTGTGTGTCTGACTCTCGGCAGAAATGGCAGAGATGAGAAACAGAAAGTACCAATTCTGACTATTTGAAGGACAACCAGCCCTTCCTGCAGAAGAGCTTCAGCTCTTAGACCTCCCTATTTTCTGGAGGTCACGTCATACTAACCACGTATATGAACACAACAGGAGTTGGAGGGGGATTCAGCTGTCACTGAGAGTCACTGAGGCCCCAGGACTAACACTGAATTCCAGCTATGTGACCACTTTGCAGGCTTTTGGTAGACTGTCTCGGCTACTCTTCTCTCATGGCTGGGACACACATGTGACACTCAAAATTAGGGAAGGAAAGGTTTATTTAGCACCCAGTTACTGGAGGTTTCAGTCTGTACTCAGCTGGCTACACAGCAGACTGGCCCATGGCAAAGGGCAGCAGTTCACGGTGACGGAAGGCAGCAAGACAGCAAAAGCAGAAGGGAGGAGTGACAGTAACAATGGCTGGAGACAGCAAGTCTGTCTCCCTTACATTGCATTCAGGCTGTCTGCCCCAGGCTGGGTATAACACTCACACCCATAATCCCAGCAACACTCACACCCATAGTCCCAGTGGATCATGAGTTAATCACAAACTCTGTAAATCTGCCCTATGACTGCGTGAAGCTTTGCAGGGACTAGACACAAACTATAACATGGACTTGTGGGAAGGCTATGCATAAATTAAGAAAAAGAAAAGAGAGAATCTTCCCAAGCTAGATGGAAGAAGACAAGGGCAGAGGGCGGAGTTTCTTCTGGTTAGATGCAACACTCCATGGAGAACTACAGCCTCTGATGTCTTCCTCTGAGCTGCATCCTACAAGCAGGCAGCCAGCATCTGGCTTGTAGAACAAGCGGAAATGTTGTCAGAGCCAACACGCAGCTACCTGTGTCAGTGTTAACCACTGGGGAAAAAAGTGAAGAATGCCAGGGAGTCGCGAAGGTAGAGCATGTCCTGATGATTACAGACAACAGCTACAGGAAAGACTGCCAGACGCCAGTCCTGGACAGAGGCCGCCGCCACCCTACCCATCACCTACTGCTGAAGCACAGCTACCAAACCCCCGCTTACTCAACCTCAGGCTGATGCCAATCTCATACAACTGTCATGACCAGATTACTGTTTCAAAGTATCCGTGCAATCATCCTTATTTTTGTCTTTAAAGCTTCCCTTGCCTTAATTGCTCTGTATATACTGTTTAGTATGATACATACATTCTCATCTCCTCAGCCATTCCTATGTAATATCATGACTCTTCTGCCTACATAGAGTGCGTGCTGAGTCTACCACCCACACTCCCAGAAGTGAATGTTACCATTTTGTAACCCATAAGCAACAGGACAGCATTTTGTTCCTTGGCCTCTTCAAAGATGGAAAATTATAATTACAGCATGGTCTTCTTGAGTCAATTTGAGTTCAATACCTAAAAGTCTCTGTAGAGAATTTTCTGCCAGTCACATAACAAAAGAAGCGTCTGGAAATCTAGGACTTCCTACTATGCACCATGTACACCTTGAAAGAGTTGGGGTTGTGCATTTCACCATGCTTTGACTCCGTTAGTTTGTAACAAGCTTGCTAACAACATCAGGAATCACACTCTGCCTGAGACTGATGGGGGATTTGCTAACCAGCAAGTGAGAATCTCAGACCTGGCCACCCACTCACAGAAGTTGTGAGGGTGTAAAAGGGAGAAATGTGGTCATTTCTAACTGGCTGTTTTCTAACCACTCTACTGTAAGTTCTCTGGCCCCAAGTCCTGTGCAAGCGACTCCACGTCAGAGTTCATGCTCTCTGACACCTGCTCTCCAGGGGTCCCAGGGTCTGTGATCACACTTGTGACATGGAGGAAGTGCTCTCTCTTTGTTATCTGTGAACAAACACATCAAAGTAATGATACTGCAGCCTTCTGCATGAACCTATTGCTCACCACCAGCATGTAGATTTGTCACTATGCCCCATTGTTGAGCAAAAATTAGCAAATGGGCCTGATATCACACATTGCTTCTTTCCTATATTCTTTAGAAATTTTGTTGTACTCCAGCCTACCTTTGTCACTTCTTTGTGCAAAAATCAGCTTATCCAGGTCTTTGCAGCCAGGCTCTTCTGTATATTTGAGGTAGAATTAATCACTAAATAAAACATTTTCTTTAAAAATGTTTCTGAACAATTTCACACCATGCACCTAGCTGGCTGCTAGCACTGTCTCATCAAATGAACCTTTGCCATCATCTTACCATTTCATGTTAACCCTCCAAGCCATCCTCGTGGGCTGCAGGAAGCACATCAGAAACCATAAACATGAACCATTTACTTTTGTTGATCAGAACCCAATTTGCTGAGTACAGAGGTATGAAACGGTAGTTCTGAGTGATGAAAGACTTGTTTGTTTTCCAATATCTACAAGTTCCATAGAGCTAACCCAACCGGTATACTCCATCCTTCTGATGTCTTAGAGAAATACTGTGGATGGCCACCCATTTTGCAAGTTTCTTAATAGAGAAATTCTGATTTTCAGCAATGTATGTAAATAGGAAACTGAAGATAGACATTGTTTAATTGGACTACTGCGCCTAATGATTCTGCGCGTCCCCAGCCACACACCATGGTGTAGGCCCTCCTGCTGCTCTTCCTCGTCTCTCAAAAAAAGGCAAAAATACATAAAGTAAAATTAGCTAACATCTAACCCAAAGATTTAGTTGCCTAATTTGGAAACTCAAGCTAGAGATAAACCCAAGCTTGTTCAGAGAAACACAGCTGAAACCACCCTGCTCAGCTTCTATGGAGGAAAACAAACTACATGCACTGGAGCTCCCTGGAGATTATTAGACCAAGCAAAGCAATCACTGTTATTTACAGCTTCTGGCTTGAAAAGGAGAAATATTAGCTATAATAGTCACATTTATATTTAAAGACCATATTTTAAATTTATTACATAACATTACAAATGACTGCCACCATTTCAATGAAAGCTTAGGAAGGAATAAGCCAATATTTTTAATGGTGACATTTAAGGAATTACCAAAGCAGTAAGTTCCTAAAGCCTGAAATTAGAAGTAAAACAATTTGTATCTTTCTTCTTTGCTTATACGAAAGATCATGTTCTAATGAATGTAAATATTTGATAGTTTTGAACCTTCATCCTTGAAATAGTCCCATATGAATCCACAGCAGAGAACTATAATATAATTATTATAGGGCACAACAAATTACAGCCCATTCACATATACTGCTCATCTTAAGGGCTTTTTAAAAGGTAATGCTATTAAATATGTTTATGCCTTAAAAAGATAATCAGATTTTACTTGATCAATGGGATAATAACAATACAAAAAGCAATGACAAAAAATTGAAAAAACATTATTATAACGGCATATATTGTCTCATATACCAACGAATACTTTTAGAAATTCAAGACCAAGGGCCAGATTGGCTCAACAGCCCCACCAAATTTAAACTACCTTTGAATTGTAGGAAATATGTTTCTAAATTTACAAATTCACATAAGTCACACTGAGTTCTTCATGATGATACATGCTGAAATGATAAAAAAGAAAGTAAAATAGTTTTCCTCAAAAAATGAAAAACTTACCAACACATTTACTTAAAATACTGCACAGAGTACCTCAGTTTATGTTCAAATTTCAAAAAGGAAAAAAAAGTATAAACCTTCACAAGCAATTGGGTTTTCACATATTCAATTTGGAAATATATCATGATACCGCATGTTTCCCCTTGGTATTTATCTGATTCTTAAAATGTGGTGATTAGATAAGATTGGCATTGTTATTTAGCAAATAGGAATGATAACATCTAATGTCTAATTTACACAGGCCATATACGTGGCATCTAGCAAAGCTGAGATTCCACCGTCCCCAGGAAGCATACTGGGAAAACACAGTGACGCTCCCCTTTGGACCCTACTCTGCCACATCATGTACTTCATAGGTTAAAAGATTTCCCAACATAAATTCAGCAGCAAGAGGCAATCTGTTTGTAAAAACAAGATCACAAGCACCACAATATCTTTTAGAGGATTAGCAAAACAGAAAGCCGCAAAGAAAAAATGAAGAATAAGTTTCATTCTATTACCAAAAAATGTGTTTTTTAGTCTCTTTGTTGAAGTGGGGAAAAAATGAGAAGGGTATACTTGTACAGTAGTGATAGATACATCCACAGCCAAGAGTTATAAAGAAAAGTTTTGGAACCTTTGACTTACAACACTAATGGCAAAAATTTTCAAGAATGAGAGCCAAACTGAAACCCAAAACCCACTTTTTTATTGCAAAGTGCCAACAATGTTAAACATACATAATGAGATTTTAATTTGGAAAAATCTAATACATTAACATCTTCATCTTAACATAAAAATTAGTAAACTGTGCACCACAGCTATCCACCTCCACTGGCTCATTTGTGAGATGACTGATAGAGAAGAAAAGAAAGCCCAGGCCTACACCTTGGGGGATTCAAATATTTACAATCTCAAGAGACATGATTCCAGAAACAGGCAGGAGGCCAGGGAGGTGTGACAGAAGCCAAGAGAGGCTCAATGAGGGTGGCCTGAGGAGGAAGGATGGGGTCAACTGCAGGGAACCTGCTGAGAGTTTGAGTAAAAGACATAAGGAGAAAAATGTCCACATCCGACCAACAGCTGAACCCAATGAGCCAAGCCTAAGCAAGTTCTATGGGAGTGGGCTTGAGAACAGAATGGAATGGTTGAGAAAGTGACCATTCGTCTATAAGGAACACGTGTACTTTCAAAACTTACGGGAAATAAGTTTGTGATAGAGAAATGCCCAGGTAATGACAGGCTGAGATGCTGGTTTGGTATCAGCAGGTGTTAGCTCTAAAACTCTTTCAGCTTTATTGTATGCACACTCATAGGAAATGAGCATCGAAATTCAGAACTGTGGTTTTCTTGTATTGCCCGGACAGTGGGGATAGGGAAGGAAGAAAACACAGACTCTTTGAGAAACAGGGAGGCTTTCACTGCATTTGCAGTTCTTTATTTCTCAAGCAGAAGGGTTTGTATACTTACATTCTTGCTATTCCTCTTGTTGTTTGTTATGAATCATATCATACAATAAAAAACTAAGCAACTCTGGAGTAAGAAATTGAATAAGCATGACTTATTCTTTAAGACGCTTTGCTTAAAATTGGCAGAAAAATGGTGCATGGGAGAGTGGCTATGATTAGATAAGGTTTTCTGCTTTCACGTATAACAAGTCTGCATGCTGTTTGGGTTGTTCCAGTAGCAAGGAATAAATGGAAAATTTCAGATTAAGCTGCCTTTCCAGAATCCTCAAACTTGCAATGCAGGGAAGATGCCAGGGCTGCTGCGGAGAGACCAGCCCTCAGGTGTGGCTCTTCATTCTCTTACATTGAAGCAACATAAGAACAGATGCATACTGTCAGGAGTTCTGGCACTTTTCAAAATGAGGGGATTTACCTCAGCCTCTCCAGGGTGCCTGATTCACAGTATCACAAAGTCCATTATCCACTCTGGAAGAGTAAGGCACCCACTTCATGCTGCCAGGCTGTGGGGCTCTCTCCACCGTGTACTGTGAGCTCCCAATTTCTTCCATATCAACTACATGTCACTCCAGAGGGCTGACCCTGTGGGAACTCTATATTACTTTGAAAAAGTCACTGTGACTTTATGAGCCTTTCGCCTTGCTCATTTATTAACTTTTCGAAAGCCAAACCCTGTTGAAAAGCCAGATTATTGAGTTTCAATCTTGCAGGGGGCCAGAACATGAAGAGTGGTGCTGTGCATTGAGTCACTGACATGTATCATAATTAGGCATGGATCAGTGATGTCGCTTCATCTTGGAAATTGTATCCTGTTGTTACTCAAGCTGTTTATGTCAAATGCATTGTTTGATCAAATTACAGACTCAGCTGTTAGAGAGGAAATGCTTGGTAACCACATTTCTTCATCTTTATCTGGTAGTGCAGAATACTGTTTTGTCCTGCAGGGCTAGAATCAGATGTTTGGGTTAACAAATTTTATTTTTATCAAGGAGAATTACAAATAAAATGGAAGTGAAATACTGCTCTAGCACCATTATTACTGTATTAATTAGGAATGTCCT
The DNA here is from genome assembly GCA_002564285.1 of Tympanoctomys barrerae. Taxonomy (NCBI): domain Eukaryota; kingdom Metazoa; phylum Chordata; class Mammalia; order Rodentia; family Octodontidae; genus Tympanoctomys; species Tympanoctomys barrerae. Next base: position 13,572 of record NDGN011545837.1, on the reverse strand, counting down.
GTTGTCATAGGCTTTACAAGTGATCACATATATTTCCCAGTTGAACTAGAATAATGTCCTGGAGGGTAACAATAGAAACAATCACTGCTGGGCATCTTGGGATGGCCCCACGCACTGCATGCTCTGGCTCTGTAAGCTCTTGTATGCATCCTCTGTAAGCTCTTGCATGCATGCCATCCGCTGCTCTTCCCAATGGCTCCCGAGCCTGGTCTTATGAGTAGGCCCACCGAACTCATGGAAATGCTGTCACAGAGATGGTGGCTTGCTCCAGTCGCACAGTGCAGGCACCAGGAGAGCTGTAGACCTGGACTGTGAACCCGAGTCTACAGCAAATCTCCTCCCCTCCCTCCAGTCAGGCTCGCACAGAGGCGCCCTCATCTGGGTAGTGTTGTGGAAGACGCGTGGGTTCTGGTGTGTGCGCATGAATCATGCTCCTGGCTCCTCGCCAGTGTTTGTCCTTATTCTTCATGTTTTCCACGAACATCACTGTCTCTGTCTCTGTCTCTGTCTCTATCTCTGCCTCTGTGTCTCTGTGTCTCTCTGTGTGTCTCTGTGTCTTTGTGTCTCTCTTTCTGTCCCTGTCTTTGTTTGTCTGTCTCTTTCTCTGTCTCTCATATATCTTTTCTGTCCCCTATATATTTTCATATATATAATTTTTTCCTGTGAAAGGCGAGGACAGTTTTACACTGACAAATTTAGATCTTAAAAAATGTTATTTTACAGTCTCACAATCTCTAAGCTAGAACTCTGAATTTTATGCATACTAATATAAAATACAGACTTGTTGCAAGTCAATTTAATAGTAAGAACTGTTCAGTATTTGTTTGCTATATTTTTCTAAACATAATAATATTGTATTGTTTTCGTTTTACAACTATGCTCAGTTCAATTAGTAAACTGTCAGTATTGATTCACTGATTGAGACCTATACAAGTTGAAAAATAAATAATTTACAGTTATTGGTCTCTTTCAATAAGAAAAACTAAAACCTTGCATCATCTTAAAATTTTCATTGAAGTATGAAATACAATTAGGTTTCATCATTGAAACCAAGTATTAAAAATAAAGCCATATTAATATGCTGAGCTGTAGAAGGCTCAAGTCAACAGCTTCTGACATTTTAGTCCTATGGAAAACCCACTACTATTATGGGCTACTGGAGTATATTGGAATATTTTGCTGAATTCATGCACCTACAATATTTAAATGACAGTGGAATATCCTTTTCTGACAAAACTAAACAAAAAGGGGATTCAAATGAATGACTATTTGGTACCCATATATTTAAAATAGTTAGGATAGATATACAGCTACTTTTTCTTAATTCGATGGATAGAAAGATTTGTTCTAATTGTGTTTGTGGGCAGGATATCATGTCTGCATTTTGTACAATGAATAATCACTAAGACAACAATATGCAATGTATTCATTATTGAAACTGTCCTATTAATTGGTTTTAAAACTCTCTCATTGCTATTTGATTCTCAATAAAATTATTAAAAATAAAATAAAAATTAAAGAAAAACAAGTTTTCAAATCATGGTTTAAATACAGAAGGTTGTGATAATGGAGTTGTAATGGAATTACATGGTCAGGTTTTTTTTTTGTTTGTTTGTTTGGTACAGGGTCTTGCTACACTGCAGCTCAGATTCATATTAATTCTGTCTCAGCCTCCCCAGAGTTGGGATTACAGCCATGCGCCACCATGCCTGGTTTCTGTGGCCAGCTTGGTCCAAGGTCAGCACAGCATGTGACACCGGGGATCAAATCAGGGTCCTTGCGCTTGTCAGGCAGGTGCTTAGGCAGAGAGAGGGGTTTCCTCATTCTGTATTTTCAGCAATGAAACTAGTGCCTGTGCAAAGCAGATTCTCATAAAAATTTGCTGAGTTCTTTAGTCAATTTATTCATGTGGACATCCTTCAGCATGAGTGTCATATGAGGGCTAAGGATTGGCAAATACAGATGACAGTTTTCAAATGATTATCAAAACTATTTCTAGAAAGCACATGCAAAATATCTTACAAATGGAGTGGCAATCAATACAAAGGAGCAAGTGTTCTCACTATTTCTGCTGAAAATTACAGCATTTTCAGAGGTCAACAGCTCCAGAACGAGGGGTGAGTTAAAACAAGTATCTTTTTATCTCACAGCCCGCTGAAATAAGGTATCTCTGTTAGGAAGAGCTACTCCTGGACCCTCAAGTGATATAGACTTTGACATACTGAAGTGTTATGGTTGGTGTCTAGTTGTCACCTCAAAGCCTCATGTAGTCACAGGTGGCTTCTGGAGCCTGTGATTGAGTATTGTTGGTGGGGGTGCTGCACCTACCCTGTGGCAGGTAGTTTGTGTTAAAATGTAAGGAGGGGAGAGAAGCTAGCTAGCTGCTTGAACTGCAGTCCCCTCCCTCTAATCTCTCTGCTCTTGGCCACTGCCGTGAAAGGTTGCTCTCTGGCAAGTGCCACTCTGCCTTGGAGCCAGAAGAGTATGGACTGAAACCTCCACTAATTGTGAGCTGAATAAACCTTTCCTTCCTTCATTTTGGGTGTTGGGTGTTTCATTAAACAAAAACCACAGCTGCTGAAACTACTACCAGGTATTAAAATTGTATGGGGATGCATTTTATAAGTTTTATAGCATTTCAACACTCATCCTATTTTCTTGATGATATTTTCTCAAGAAATTGATCTTGCCATTACTGCAAGTATCTCTAGGTTTGTTACTATATTCTGTTTCATAATTCTGATATTCATATGTCTGAGAATAAGTTTCATTTCTTCATAGTATCCTTTCTTCCTCTCCTCTGTCTCTCTGTCTCTGTCTCTGTTTCTGTCTCTCTGTCTCTGTCTCTGTGTCTCTGTCTGTCTGCCTGTCTCTCTCTCTCTCTCTCTCTCTCTCTCTCTCTCTCTCTCTCTCC
>NDGN011545837.1:0-10608 GCA_002564285.1 Tympanoctomys barrerae | reverse complement strand
TGCCTGTCTCTCTCTCTCTCTCTCTCTCTCTCTCTCTCTCTCTCTCTCTCCCATCTCCATCCCTCCCTCCTTTCTGTCCTTCCTATCTTCTTTTCATTTGACTTTGGAGATTGAACCCCCTGGCAGCATCCTTCCCAATGACAAAAGACAATACTAAGAATGTTATTTTTAAAGACTATCATAGTAAACTGGTTCCCAAACTCAAATTGTTCTACAATTTTGGAAAATATTGCCACTTGTGAGGGAAAGATTATTTGCAAATCAATTTGCAAACTAAATCATTTATGAACTGAGGTATCACTATAATAAATGTAAGCTATTAATCATAATCAAGCTTTAGAAGCATAAAATCTACTTGGAGTACTATTTAGAAGGAAATATCCTCAGGATCATTCTAAATATGCTGACACTGGGAGTTTGCTTAGACCCACGAATTCAAGGTTTATGGAGATGCCTACCCTAAGCCCAAGGATTCTGAGCTCAGTGGTCTGTGAGCTTCACTTCTAGAAACACCTATTAAAGACAGCTTTTGTAAGTAAGGGGTTGTCCTGGGAGGGAGAGTGCAGAGCAGGGTCTACTTACAGATCTTCATAAGACCCAAGCTCAGCTATACTTTCAAACTGAGTAAGAGACATCACCTGTGCCCCATCAAGGTTTGCCCCTGACTCACACATGGGCACTGTATCATTTTAGTGTTTTGCTTCATATTTATATTTTCTGCATCTAAGGATTCAAACAATTGTGAATTTTTGAAAAATGTCCCATTTGTCTGACTATGAAATATTTTTTCTTCTCATTTTTCCCTAAATAATAGTATAATTAAATTTACATTGTATTAGTTATTATAAGTAATCTACAGATGATTTCAAGGGTATAGGAGAATATGTGCAGGTACTTGCAAGTACTACACCAGTATATACAAGGAACCTAAGCCTCTGTGCATTTTGATACACACAGAGCGATGGAACCAGCCACTTACAGTTACCCAGGGATGACTCTATTTGAACAGTATAAGTGTAAAATATAATGGACCTCCACATAGTAAAGTCAATGCTCAAAGATATGTGCACCACAGAAAGGAAGTAATCTTTTCTTCCTTTACCAAAGATTTGCTTTTGGGAGTACCTGCATACCAAAGCCTAGAGGAAGTGGAATCTCACCTTATGACCCACAAGAACCCCTTCTAGAACACGGCCATGTGCCCTCCATGAAGGGCAGTCTGCTACATAGGAAGGAAGAGTCACCACACAGGAAAGGGAGCCTGTCATCTCTTATAGACACCAGCAACATCAGGGTGAGAAGACAGAGGCTTTACAAAGCAAGAGAACAAGAAAAAAGACACACAGTGGAGGAGTAATACCACGGCGGTAACTCCAGATCTCCTTAGAGATGCTGACCACAGTTGAAGGGCCACACAAGAGGCACTGCCTTCTACCTTTGCTTTCCAATGTTGTTCCCACGGTTGTAGCACAGCTGGAAAAGAAGGGACACAACTGGATGACAACGAGAACTTCCTGGTCAGGCACAGAGCGCTGAACTGGAGAGTTCACATGGTTGATGCCATCTGGAGCTTCTGCTAGACCAGCTTCTAACACCCACACCACTCCACCAAAGGGAGCGAGGAAGGAAAGAGCAGCACGGTTGTCAAGAAGCAAATTTCACCTCCTTTCAGAGATTTAGAAGAAACCATTCCCTTTTTCTCTGTTACTCTCAGTCCTCTTTTTCTTTCTGACTTAACTCATGGGTCACCAATTAGTAAATATTGATTGGGTAAAAATAAAATCACAGAACTATTTGATATCACCCCATCAATTCTCATTGTAGGTTAGTCAATCCAGACGCAGCCCTGCGTACACGGCAAGAACTTACTCATCACTAGGATTTAGGGAAATGGTTCCTTGAAGAAACTACCATTTTTATTGGCAGCTCTTGTCACACTGGGTCACGTGATCTCTGCTGAGTTTGGGTAATAAGCCAGGTATGTCTCAGTCTACTCATTGGGCAGACGCAGCTTGACAGCTGGGTTGTGTTGTCACTGTTTTAATTTTTCATTGGGCAGAGAATGGGGGATTAGAGAAAGCTGAGTTATTGGCTGAAGGGAGGAAATCCATGCAAGTGGCCCATGCTGTAAGGGTGAATGGAAACACTATCATGGGAGGGCAGGAAAGGAGCTGCAAGCAGGCACTGTAAGTCCCATGCTAGAGGCACCACAACAGTGCCCTGCTATAAAAGAGATCTGCCCACTGAACCACCATGAAGAATGGTGCCTTTTTATCATGCAAGGAGCAGTGGACAGACTTGAAATCTAAGAAGATCCCCAAGTATACTACATGAGCATCCCTATTCTAGCAGATGTTGTTATGCTTCAAATAAACAAATTAAATAAAACAAAGATGCTTAGACATTAAACTTGTCCTAATTGGTCTTTTCCACTGCATACAAAGAAGGAATGAGAGTTGTTTTCAATAAATAAAATACCTTAAAATGCATGGAAGACCTACAGAGATGTCAGTAATGCACAAAAACTGTACAAAATGTCTCCAATGGGAGCAAATATCACATATCCAGGGTCCATTAAAATCATCTCAGTCTTCAAAATTATTTCATTCTGCCTTGGTCCTCATTCTTCCCTGTAAAACACAACTCAGTACATCTCTGCTCTCTACCGCCTTTCTACATCACTTCGTACAACCTGTGAATTTTTCCTTCATATCTATACTTGTGGCTTCCTCCCACACACATTCTCAATAATGTAATATAGCCTGAAATCATATGGAATTAGATAGACTCTGTTTATTCTAAATGTTTCTCTAGTTCTCTTCTGTTCCTCTCTTTCCATCCTGTGCCAATCTTCTGAGGCATGTATTAAGTGCAAGACATCAGGCACTGGGCCAAGCTCCAGTATTGCACGTGCTACTAACATACAGACTCTCAGGTGGCTATCAGATTATCTGCAGGAATGAAAAGAAACAGGTGCATTAAGAGGCACAACAATGACAAAAGCAGGGTTTAGTGACTTCCAGCACTTCCAACAACTATCTCACCATAGCTTTTAACAACTGTCCTTGCACCTTCCTGCAAAAGAACTTTTAAATATACTTAATGATACTCTTTCAGCAAAACCTAAGGCATTTCTTCATGGTTATGGCTACAATATTCTAGAGTCTAATCTGATCACTGTCTTCTTACAAAATATCTTCATTCTTAGATTTTAGGATCCTGTCATGACTTTGTTGTCTGCTATGGTTTGTGTCTAGATGCCCTCCCCCCAAGAACCCCTTATGGCCATGGGATTTTTTGGGAGGGAGGTGGTTGAATCTAGAGTGAGTGATCAATTAGCAATTCAATGCAAGGATTAAAGATGCTGGGATTGAGGGTGATGATTGCTGGACCAGTTCACTGATTGGATTGGCACCATCTTAATCCTAGTAGACTGCATGCAACATAAGGAACAGAAAGAGGCTTGTCTCTCTTCCTTCTCTTGTTGGTTTTTCTATATTCCATGCCCCTAACCAGTGAGAACTGTTGCCTGCTAACACGTCACTCTGCCTTTGAGCCAGCAGATTATGGCCTGAAACCTCTACAAACATAGCTAAATAAATCTTTGGGTATTTTATCTGAGCAATCAGAAATGTAACTAAGATATTTTCTGTTACATTTCAGGACGTGCTTTCCCCTTTAATTTGTCTCTATTATATTTTCATCTTAATTTACTCTTTCTTTCAAAACTACCTACATCCCTTTCCCCTTATCTACTGGCACATATTTAACAGAAATTCCTGTCTCTAACAGCATCATTTATCAACCCCCAGCACTCCTAACTTTCTCTATTTCATCATTCTGGTCCCCTAGCATCAGTGCTTCACTTTCATCAATGTTAAACATCAAGCTGGCCTTCTCGCCTCAGCCCTGGGCCCCTCCTAAGTCTCTCCATTCATGTTACATCGGGCCAAAAGCAGAAGCAACTTTGACTCTTCCCTATTCAATACATTGGAAAATGTCTACTTCTTTTTTTTTCTAGCATTTGTAATACTGCTAAAATTTAGTTTCTTGCTCCATTCCCATTGCCATCCGGCCCCATCCTGGGTTCTTAAATGCAGCATTTGGTTTCATTTCCATTGCTATTGTAATCACATTTCAGTATCTGTATGGCTCCAGTCTTTCTCTGATTCAGGCAACTTTTCATAAGTTGTTGTATTAATCTTTTTGACCTATCATTTAAATAGGCAATAACCAGCTAGTCAGTAGCTTATTTCTTCTCTTTGATCTTCTTGCCTTTGTTTTGTTCTTTTATATTTTCCAGCTCCTTTACTTTCTCTGCCCTCATCTTATCATGGGTTGAACTGAATATAAAATTTCTCAGCAAATTGGGGCTTCCTGATACACCTTCCATTGTCAAGTTCATTATTATCTCTTTGCTTTTGACTGTCCCTTGAAATGCTTACTCTGCTATTCTCTACAAAGTTTAATTAGTATTCAGTTTAAACAGCACTTTCTGCTAGTCAATTCCAGCTGTGTACCTTTTTCTATAACTCTATAAATACATAACTGTCCTATAAATTGAGGCTAATACAGACTTATGTTATCCCCAAATGGCTAGAGTCTATCAGGCTTGATGACATATTATTTGGCATAGGACATATCCATCCATAACATTTAATATGAATTATCACATCTTTCCTCTTAAGTCTTCTCTACTTACCTTTAAGTAATCTGTAAGTTTTTAAACCTTGGATAATGATGATCAGCATATGCCTTATGCAAATGGCTTCCCAACTAATAAAGACTGCTCTGCCACACATGGAACTGAAGCAACATGGAGGGCTGTTTTATTCTATTCAGATTACACATGTAGGTTCAAACACTCATGCCTGCTTCCTACTGATTTAAGTGGTAACGTGAGGCCTAGACATCTAAATTCTCAAGCTTCCCATTCTATACTCACTAAAGTCTCAGAAGCACTAAGATTAGTGCATACTGTGAAGAGTTTGTAGTCGAGAAAGATGTTGATGGTAAACATCCAAAACATTTTGGTGTCTTCTATTCCAAGCTTTCCTTGGCTCAGAGATTCAATATAAAACATGACTAGGAAACCCCCTTTGTAGTCCTCATTTTCTAGAAACTTCACTTTATGTGACTCACAGCTCCACTACTCCCAGCTCCTAGATGGCTTAGACCACTCACACCTCCCACCAACTCGGAGCCACACTCAGATGCTCAGAAAAGCTCCAGATGCTGAGTCAGCCTCCCCACATCCTGCCTGAAAGCCCTGAGGAGAGCTCATCAATAGGAAGCATGGGCATTGCCAAAAGATACAGCTTAATCAGCTTTGACTGAGAAATCTATGGTGACATCTGTGTTCCACTTAAGTCCTTAAAAACCCTTGTGACCTCACTTAGGAAACACTCTACTGTAGAAATATAGTGATCATCTATATTGAAAAATGGAGAAAGTGATATTGAAAGTGTTTTAATGATTTATCTTAAATAATCTGCTTTTTAAAATCGAAGTGAGATCAGCATCTTACCTAAGATTCTAAGGCTCTGGGGATTTCCCATCAAAGCCTTGTTTCTGACTATATTTCTGCTGCATGCTGGGCACCACGCTAAGTGTGTTAGGAGTAAAATGCTGAGCATATAAGTCACTGCTTTGATCCTGGTAAAGTTAAGCCTTAACTTAGGAAGCTAATGTGTATAGATTCAATTAGTTTATGATAAAACCACTTCTCTCTGAGTCTTTCTGTCTCTGTCTCTTGGTCTCTTGGATGTTGTGAAATGTTATCATTTTTAAGTGTTGTTGCCAGAATTTCTGACCATCTGTATTGGCAAACGAAATTCTAGGATAAGAGTGTCAGAGAAAATTTCCCTGCAAGGCATTCTTTCACCAGGAATGCACACCACGAGCCATCACCATTGATTGTTTAAAAAGGAAGTGGATATGGAAAGATCGTGGGGCAGGTATGAAAAAGTGACGCTTTTGAATAATTGGAGAAAAATGATTCTTTAAACTGATATTTAGTAGTTAAACATCTGTGGGATTTATAATAGGCTATATTATATTTGAAAGGCACAGGAAGCAACAAGAATGACACCAATATTTCCAAGTAGATACACACTGTCTACTGATATAAAAAGACAGAGAGAGGATCCCATGCTAGGGACTGTGTGTTCATCCTTATCTCAGAGTTCTAAATCTTTGAACTAAAGATGTTGCATAGGATGACATTTAAACTTTGTCAAAGCACTCAAAAGAGTAAAACAGAAACTTTCAGAATGGAGAAAACATTCGTATATCAGCATTTGATAATGTGTCAATATCCAGACAATATGTGGAACTCCTACAACTCAACAATCAAAACAAAACAGAAAACCAAAATGATCAATATATAATGAAAGGACTTAATAGGCCATTCAACAAATAAGATATGAATAGCTAACAAGAGTATGAAATGATGCTGAGTGTAATAAATTGTTAAAGAAATATAAAATCCACATGGAACATCATCTCACACAAATTATGTTGAGTACTTTGAAAAATAGGCAAACAGAGCAAGCACTGGCAAAAGAGGCAGAGCATCTGGCGGCCTGTGAGTTAATGACAGGCGTGTGAGCTGTGCAACCACTGTGAAAAACAGCACGAAGGTTCCTCCTGAAATGTAAAATGCAACTACCATATGACCCAGCACAACCCCACTGGGATGTGTACTGAAAATGGAGAAGTAAAGTTTCAAAGAGATCTTTGTATAATCATGCTCATAGCAAAACATATGTGGACTTTAATTACCTCATACTAAGTGGACTAAGCCAGACACAAAAAGAAAACTACTACAGGGTTCAACTTCTATCTGGCATAAAAGAACAGTGAGGTTTAGTTTCCAGAGGATCATGGGAGATGGTCACAGGAAATTAATGATTCTATATTTAATAGATATAGAATTTTATCTTCATAAGATGAAAAGGTAAGATGACATGAATATATTTGACACCATCGAATAGGAAATTAAAAATATTTACAATGGTAAATTTTACATACGTTTATTTTACCACAAATAAAATCTTATAAATGTTAAACAGTATAAAATCTAGTCTGCTAGCTAGACAGGTATGTGAGGAAAGCTGAGGACTGCAAATGTACATTTAGGAAACATAAAGGCAACAATTACTTTACGCTGATTTATGTTCTTCTTCCCCTCATCCTTAAAATCCTCACGTATTAGTGATTCTTTAATTGTAAGCTCTTTCCATTCCATCATCTGATTTGACACAGATGTCTGTTTGGATCTACCAAGAGACAACAATTTAAAATTTTTGAAGGAACAGCAGATGTGAATGTTTGTAGCCCTGCTATTCTGTGCCAACAAGAAAGGATCTCTATGTATGCCTCTAATTCTAAACCCCATTAAAAATGGCAGATGTGGACAGAGAGGGAAATGATAAAACTAGTCCTCTGAGTAAGTAGGAAGATGGTGAAAGGCAACGCCCACCACAGACACACCCTTCCGGATCACACCTTTCGCCTTACCTTGCTTCCGCACATCCTCCACAGCAGCCACCAGCTCTTCCTTGAGGTCTTGGCTCTCCTTAGCAATCTGTTCACCCTTTTCCAGGAAGTTTTGTGTGGCTTGTTCCACGGAGGCAGCCAGGACATGGGCTTTCTTTGACCTTCCTTTCTTTTTACCAGACGGACCTTTGTTGCTTGTGTTGACCAGTGTTGTGACCTAAAACACAAAACAGAAACTGTGAAAGTACTCCACAGAACTTTCTAGAAATATGCTCTCACCTCACAATGTCAAAACATCCCATTTTATTAAATCATGGGATTTAGTTATTGAATCATGAGTGTATAAACAGCTGTTAATCTGTTTCAATCTAAAACAAAAGCATAAGAGAAAGAGCAGAATGGCTAGCAGGTCAAAGTGGCCAGTTGACACGAGGTGGTACATTCACAGATTAAGAAATACAGTGCTCTTTGGAGTAAACAGCCTCAGGGGTGAGAAAAGTGAAGCCAAAGTGGAACTGAACTGCCTCTAAGCAGCAATTTGGGAAAAGCAGTCTCTAGTACTGAACTAGGCAAGACCAGCCCAAAGTAAATGAAGTATTAATCAGTAAGAAGCAATCAATACTTCTTGCTAATGTGCCATGTCCTAGGACTTTGGAAGATCACTATTACTTTAGATTTTTTCTTACAAAAATGCTCTGGTGACTTTGATGTGAGCGGACTAAATGATGCAGACTTCATATTTAGTTCAACAGTTAAAGTTTCCAGAACCAAAATTAGATTGACATTTATTACCACGTCTGTTCTAAGTATCATAATTTGGATGCATCACTCAACTGCAGATCCTCTTTAGCAGTAACTATATCTGGAACTAATTTGCTAAGAAAACATTTAATATCCTTCAAAGAATTTATCTCATAGATTTCAGAAGCTTTATTTTCTGCTACTGTCAAATTTCAAAACTGCTGCATATTCCATTCAGGAAAAAGTGCCAGTCTTGCTTAAGGCTGTATGTTTTTGTTTTTTTTTTAAAAATACAGCTTCATAAGAATGTGGGTTCTGTATTTAATTTTCACTGATATTTAGCACACTAAAATTTTTCTTGATCCAGTCCCCAGAAGAGTTCCAAGGACCTTAGCTTCTGGAGTTTACTCCAAATCTCAACGCGAATAAAGCCATTAGTCAAAGTGACAATTAATGTCCAGCCAGCTTGCAGGGAAAGAGAGAGCACCGAAAGGAAGGTATTGACTTAAAGTGCACTAAAATGATTACTGCTGTTGGAGCTGGTACCCAGGAAGGGGTTGGTACAGTGTTGGATCATATCATGTTCAGCATTCTGTTGATTGGTAAATAATTTGATATAGTGAATTAAATAAAGACTCTCTAAGGAAAAGCAGCCATGAATACAGAACTGAACAAGCTGAACTGATTAAAAAAAAAAAAAAGCGCCCCATGGTTGTTTATCTGTTACAGTGAAGTACATGTTGCCATCTTGTCAGCTCCACTCACAGTGAGCCCTCTTTTAGGGAAGGGGAACCTGTCACACAGGTCGATTCTCTGAGGTGCGGAAGTGTTTCTCCTAATAGGGATTTAGTCTAACCCATTAATGTGCTACTCCTCTGGGAAACGCAACTATTCAAACAGCCAACTCCTAGAAACATGAACATAAGCCCCGTGTTAACATACTATCTCTAAAATTTCAATACATAATATACATTTTATCTAAGAAAAACACTTACTACTTCCAGTTAGCTTTCATTTATTCTTATAGTGCACATGACTGTTACAATTTCAGAGTTTCTCTTTAGACTTCTCAAATGAGGAAGAAAAAAAAAAAAGGAAAAGAAGCCATTACCTTCAAGCATATAGCCAAGATTATGAAATGGATAGAACATGGTAATGACTCTGGAAAAGCACCTCATGAAAAATAACATTTTTGTGAAGGCTGACACACGTCAACTGTTCTTTTATCTCATAGTATATTACTTATTAAGCATAATGGGAAAAATAAACATGGAACATTCCTGAAGTTTCCTAGGAAAACGTGAGCACTTCTAAAAGAAGCAAATTAACTGAAAGATTTTTGAGCAAAAGCTCTCGTTTACGGCTTGGTAGAGGAGCAAGGAGACAGAAAGGGAAAAAATGGTGAAATAGCTCATTTCTTCATTTTGGAAAAAAAAATGACACTGTAATCATTGACACTTCTCCACTGCTACCCAAATTTGATTAAGGGACAAATACAGTGAGTTAGATAAGAAAAGTAAAGAAGTACAAGTTATAAAAAGGTAAACATTTCACTATCTCCTTACTTAATAAAATACTCAGGAAAATTCAAGAGAATTAAAGGACAAGTTGAACTACTATAAAAGTGAAATGCAAGGTGGATAAATACTAGATAAAAATAAAAAAGTAATAATAAGGAGTACCTATAAGAAATAAAGTTTAAAATATGGCAATCATGATAACCATGAATTATATATCAGGGATAATTGTAACAACATGGAGAACAGTATATTGAAGAAAATCATAAATTTTAATGAAAATATATGATGACCTGAATAATGGAGATAACCATATTTCTGGATGGGAATGCTTAAGGCTGTAAAGATGGTATTCCAGGGATTTATGAAGTAAATAATCAAAAAAGCCATGATAATTTCCTGGCTCTCAGTTCAGTTCTATTCCAACTAAAAAATAAAGCTCTTAGTGAATTAAAGAAGGGTGATTTAGGGTAAGCTGATACAGGACTCCTGATGTTCCAATTCTATCCAGTATATCAAATGTTTGAACAGAAATTTTTAAAGTAGGTTAGATCTGACCGCAGGTATCATGGTCAGCTCCACATGTTTAGGGTGGAAACTGCTCTTGGAAATTTTCAGTGTAGTGCTTATCATATAAATTTTTGATGCTGTCTCATTCTCCTATTAGTAATGCAAATTCCCTTATCATTCTATTAAAATATATACAAGTATTATGCTATTTAAAAATTAAAATGAATCACTGAAAAGTATCTGTGTGGTGGTATAGTATTGTCTATTTTCTTATTCTTCCAAACGATGCTGTCATTTTTACCTTCATGCCTTAAGCTTTTAGTCTTTTTGCACTGTGCCT
>NDGN011545829.1:13618-41600 GCA_002564285.1 Tympanoctomys barrerae | reverse complement strand
TTTTTTTTTTACATTAAAAGAAGTAAAATCTGTGAACCTAAATGAAAATTAGTAAATGACTTAACTGGTTAGTCAATGAAGGCCAATGAATGTCCACCTTCATATAATTTTGTATAAGTTTTCTAAAAATTTATCTCAGACTTTTAAGCATGTAGCATGACATTTCATCATCTTTAGCCATACTAATCTTGTAGAATCAGATCTGACATGCTTTCACAGTCATTACTACTATGCTCAATAGAAAAATACCTTATTTGGCAAAACTTCAAAGTATTGGAACTAGAGATTATGATAATGAATTCAGATTTAATACCTGCCAAAGAATTACTATGGCTTCATTTTTAGCTAAGTTTCATTCTTGTGGGGCAGGAAATGAGATTTAAAGTGCCATATTTTTAAAAAGTAGTTATTAAACTATTATAATTGGACCTGCAAGAAACTTCATCACCTTTTAAATTGAATGAACAAAATACATCAAGTTGTAATCCAGTGACTAAACCAATTGTTCTACTCTCTGCTACACTTTCAGGAATGCAAGGGGGAACACAGAGAGTAAAATAAAGATTACTTTACCATTATTTTTCCTCGATGTATCTTTTTTTAGAAGGCAAAAGTACAGGCAAATAAAAGGTAAAATGATTAATTATTCTAATCAGATCCCATTGAGTTCCATTCTGCTGTCCCAGAGTTACCTTGTTAAAATTCTAAGGAAAAATTACTCTTAATATATACTTCTAGGAGTTTGTATTGAATATTAAAAAAGCAAAGAATTTATAAGGCAGTTGGTAAAGCCTACAAATTCCATCCTTGTTTAGCTTTCTAATTTTTTTCAATATCCTACCAATCACTGTTCAATATTAGTTCTGCTATTAAGAAATTATTATCCCATTGCACAAATTGCCCTCATTCCAAAATGACATGATTAGAAATTTTCAGCTAATCAGTAAGTGGGCTGTAGTTTGATTTCCATTCATCAGTGCTATAAAAGGGGTAAATGTCAGGATAAGAAAAACAGTGCTCTATTAAGCATTCCCTATTAAGAAATGAGTACTAAAATTGATTAATAGGGAAAAGCATTAAAATTCTTTTCTTTCAGCCATGTTATGGAGTAGACATTGCTACACTTAATGGTAATTATGTGAAATATTCTGGCTAATGAAGCAACTTAAAAAACTTTGCAGTCTCCACTCACATCACAAACAGAAAAAACCTCCAATTTGAATGTAATGCTACAATTTGCATTTAAGATCCTGAGGAAACCCATTGCCTGAACTAAGTTAGCCAATTAGGTAATAATAATTTCAGTAATTGAAAGTGTTATTATAATTAATAATCATCATCATATTCTCTGCTTCATTTTCTTTAGTTTCAATAGCATAGTTTATAAATATTTTCACTGAATTTTTACTGTAGTTCTTCATACATGAGCATCTCTGGCATGCTTAATTCTGTTTTGCCCTTTGTATCCTTCCTGAACTCTTGGCTGTTGAAACAAATCATGAGCCTGTACCATAATTGTTGGTTGATTTTTGGAGGAATAAGCCAAGGAGTACTGTGTGCCTTGGGAAGCTCTTGTGAGCTTCTCTGGGAGCACCAATGTCATCACTTGTTCACAAATGATAGCAACCTTCGGTGATAACATTGTAAAGTGTCAAAGAACTGGATGCCTACCATGTCAGTTATGGCAGGATTAGACTCAATGAAATGCAATAATCTGTTTTGCAATAGAATTTGTAAATATATACAATGCTAAGATAAATGACCAGACTTATGAGGAAATGCACACAGAATAATAGACTGTGAAAAACTTAATAGGTGAAAGGGTATTTACTCCTCCATGTGCACAAAATGGTGTTATGTATCTTCTAAAATAGATACAAATTATTTTGACCATAGCACAGGAACCTTCACGTTCGCTGAACCCTGCTACGATGCTCCGCCTTGCCATAGGCCCCAAAACAAGAGCGTCAGCCAGCCGTATGCTGAAACTTCTATAAGCCAAAATTAACTTTTCCTCATTTTGGCTTATTTGCTCAAGTATTTTTTCATAGGGATGGATATTTGAGTAGCACAATTTTAAAAACAAGAAAAAATCTAAGGTAACTATTAAAGAAATAATTAAAAATAAGCCACCTTTTTTACTATTCCGTTCTCATTACCACTTATGCCCTAAACATTCTGCATATTCACAAATTTTCATATTGTATTTTGAGTGTCAGGAAATCCTCATTGTAAGGACATAACTTGCATTTGTACTGTGCTCAAAGCTCTATATTTGAGTATATAAATGTAAATACTTACCTTATTTTCCAGAAGGCAGTATGGAAAGATAATTTATCCAAATAAAAATATATATATTTTATTATTTCTTTTATACAATATCATCCTTTAGATTGGTAATATGTAGATTAAGTCACTTAATGTTCATATTTTAATGTCTGTTCTTCTAAAACACAAGTTGAATTAGATAAATACCAAAAGATTTTTAAGGCTCAAAATTCTGTAAAAAAATAACAAACATTAAAATGGGTAAAGTTATCTGTTTAAGATTATTTGAATCCTTTAAGTCCTATTATAAATATCTTAAAATAAATGAAATGGTAATCACAAAAAATTACACATTTCTATGTAAGTCAATATCTGTTCATGTAGAATAACATCATCTAATCTCTAAATATTGGAAGCAAATTTAGATGTAGCAATTCTCCCTGATGAGAAACAGTCTCCAAAAATATTAGCAATTTATGTTTACAACTTAATATGCAGGGTAATTAATCTAGTTCCTAGAAAAATTACTTACAACATGTATTATCATACACTCAGATATGTAAACAAAAATACTTGTTATAGGCTGTATGTATTTTCATGACAAATATAGAAATACTGAAAAGTGTGAGAAAGATGAATAATGGAGAAATAATACATTGCCTTTTTCCATTTTTTATACTTAGACCATTTAAAATAATAATTTCTGATTTTACTCTTAATTTTCTTTATAACCTCTTGACTTCAACTGAATACTGTCCGGTGGAGAATTATTCATCTCTTAAAAGATCCTGGGGCTTAATTAATAGAAGTGCCAGCCAAAAGGATAAATCTAGATATATCAGAAGTAATTACAATTTAATGAAACAAGGATGAACAAATTACTTCAAAACCCAGTAGTCTAGTAAGAGATCTGAAATGAAAATTTGGTTGTAATTCTATCTTTTCTCTCCATTCGTAAAATGACAATTTCTTTTAGTATTTTATTTTCTATTCTCCTATTTTGAGAATATGTGTGTGATCATAGTTATAATTACACATGAAAATAACAAAAATAAGACATGGCCTCTCTTCCTCAACACAAGAATTCATGCAAACGGTACTACAAGATACAGTCTGCAGGGTGGAAGTATAATTCAACTTTAATGAAGTAATACTTATCAAAATTAACTGAAGTTCTCGGTAGATGGATATTTACTTTTATTTCAGAAACACAATAACCTTTCTTCAATATTTATCGCATTTTGAAGCCTACATGGACCTCATTATCATCTGTCAAACACAGTTTCTGGGGAGATGCTCCACATATTTTAACAGCACTGCCAATTTCTCTTACAGAAACTCAGCGTCATAGCACCTGTGGAATGGAAAGAATGTTTATAGTCCCATGCTGCTTGTTTTGAGAAAAAATCTCTTTTTACACTATAGGAGGCAAAATAAAGGAGAAATGAATAAAAACTAATAAATAAAAGGCATTGTTTTACGTCCCTTGCTATCAGATATTGAGAACCAAAAGGGAAAATTTTCTCCTGTCCCTCTCCTGAGAAGCAGCAGCAGGGTGAAGTTCACTGGGAAGCAATCACCATCCTATTCATGCTCCTGCTAGGGCTGAAATGAAAGCCTGTTCCAGAGACCATCATGAGCACCTCTCAGGGACGAACAGCCTCTCTTCACCCAGCAAGATGTCTCCCTGTATTGTGCACTACAAAGCTTTCCAATTTGGGGAGGAGTAGAGGGCACTGATGAGCAAAATTTAGCTGAAGGGGGAAAAAACATGCAGTGCAGCCCATAGCATTCTTTATTCCAAGGCCAAGCATCAGAGAGTACATGATTTCCACCTTTCAGCATGCATCTGGTGGATTTAAACATTCATTGTCTAATGTTTCATGCCTCTGTGTACATTTTCTTTTGAAGAGAAACTTAGGAAATTAACTGAGCAATTGTTTTACTCCAAATCTCTCAACTTTCCAGTGACTTATAAGTCTATGAAAATAGTTTGAGTCAATATCTCCTAAGAAATAGATTTTTGTCATACAGAGGGTACCTAGTTTTAGAAATATATTCAAGGTGGCCTTCTGTAATCATATCTGTCAAGAATTATAATGATTAGATAGATAAACTAGACTAGATTGGGTGAGTTTGATAACAGCAGGGTGCTAAATTAGGTTTAATCAAATCAGAAAGATATTTAATAAATATAAAAGAAATCTTAAAGTACTAAAATGAAAATCATGTCTTTGTAGCAGTATGTTATGATCAGAAAGAAAACTGCTATGATGCTGAGATAAAAAGAATAAGTGTTTAATTAATATCCTTGTTAAAAATAGGGTATTCAATATTTGATGTTAAATTCACCTAAGAGCTGAGACATCAAGAAAGTAATGGAGTAATATGTAGAATATATGAATATATGCAGAAGTCAAGAAATTGAGAAATTAAGAGCAACTGTAAATTATTGTGTATATTTGTAAATTGCTATTAGATATAGATATATAGATATCTCAATTTAGCAAATATTTATGCTGAATATATATATATATATATATATATATATGAAATCACAGTAAAGCCACATATTAAGATATGTTTTCAAATTTTACACTGAAACATTCTTGCTGTGCACACACAAGGCAAGTTGGAAGACTGAAGCTGCTATGTCAATACCTGTAAAACACAAAGTCTCCTTAGCTAGGCCAAGTGGAGCCATTCCATCTGCCATAAACTGTGGGCCCAAAGGCCACATTTCAAGATTGCAGTAAAAAAGCTGAAATTATTTTTATAGTGAAAGCATTTTTACAGATCCTGGGAAAAAGAACTCAATGTATGTTCTCAGGGATACATATTTGAGAAAATAATCCTACTAGTGTATTTTTTAAGAATGCTTGCACTAAGTTAATCACGTGTTATTATTGTTTCCTTCAGGGTGACCTCTACTTAGCTCATGCTGTTTAGCTTCTGTATCTTCTGTCTTTCCTCTATAACAATTAGTTTCCCTTCTTTTTTCTACTATCCATTTGGTAGTTTCCTTTTCCAAAGAGAAGATAGTGTACCCTGTAAATTTGCCAAGACTTACTCAAGGGAAAGACAATGTGTCACATAAAACTGAGGATGTATTTTTTTTTCCTTTCAAGATGGGATTTTTGGGGCTGGGGAGATGGCTCAGTGGAATAAGCGCTTCCCTGGAAAGTGCAAGGGCCTGAGTTCAATGCCCGGTTCTGAAAAAAAAAAAAAAAGATGGGATTTTCATAATGCCAAAGATGTCAGCAAAATCCACAATAATATTTTCTTGATCTGTTGAAAACTCAATGATTCTGAGGCTAAAAGTTACCTCTTGTCCAGTAACTATCCCAGATTTTAGTTAATTCCACAAGTCTTTAGGGAAAAGGAGGCAACATTGCTCTCTGTATTTTTCTCCTTTGTGGTAAAGTCATGAGTATACCAACATCTGCATAACAGTATGTAGGGAATAAAGCTTTTTTCAGTTAATGTATGAAAATGGACAAGTAGGAATGATAAATCTGTGATTTTCTTTTGCATTTTGATTTAATAGTAATTAAAAACTCAAACTTCAATTTATTAATTTTGACTTTTGTAAAAAGATATGCATACATAGTGAAAGTGATAGAAATGAAAGAAATGAGGAGGTTTTGTGGAGGTCCCAGTACTTAAAAACATTGTCAACTACGGGAAAATACTCTTGTGGAGTCGTGCATGACTGGATTGTGTGAGTGTGGATCCAAAATCAACTCCACTTCTCTCTACATCTAAACCTAACATGACCAAAGATTCCTCAGAAGCAAAATAAATGATCCATCGAAAAAAATGGAAGTATAGGTTATTATATAAAGCTGAAAGAATTTTAAATATTGCTAGTGTTACATGAATATATATGCTAATGAATATGTACACAACTCAGTATGAAGTGGTAGGGTGAGGAAGGGACAGAACTGCTGGACCAGGCCTGCCAGCTGAATCATTCTGGAGAAGTGAAGTCAATACAAACAAATTGTCAGAGCTGGCTTAGGCCAGTTTAGGTGTTGGGCAAGCTGGATATGGTCTTGGTACCTACAATCCCAGCACTCTGGAAAGCTGAGGCAGGAAGATTGCAACTTTAGGTACAGTCTGGGCAGCCCAGAGGATTAGTGAAAAATTGTCTTTAAAAATCAGCATCATCATCCTCATCATCATGAAGGGCTAAGGATGCAGCTGTGTGTGAATACACCGAGTCTCAACCCCAGTATCAAAGGGAAAAAAATAAATTCAGAATATCTCAGAAATCTTAATTAGGACCCAGAAAAATGCAGTCATTTAATTATTAGATAATATTACATGAAAGATCTCATACTCACTAAAGTTAAAACCATGGTGAGCTAAGGGCCATGGAGAAGCTAAAATTCAGAGGAAGCAATAAAAGAGAAGCTATAGAAGGTGAGAGAGAGAGGAAAAGGAGGCAGTGGAACAGCCAAGAACATGCCTCTGCAGCTCCATGAAGCAGGATAATGCAACCATTCCTAGCTTTCTATTATTTGAAATGGCATTATCCTTTTTGTGTATCATTTATTCATCAGTTTTCTTCAGGTACATCCATGTCTACAAAATCTGCATTGCTGAGTGGTCTTTGTTCAGTAGCCTACACTTCCCTGCACTAGAAAATGACTGCAATCTATATCTCTTTCATATCAGTTCAAGTTTAGTTTTAACATATTGTAAGAAAATGAAAGATTATGCCCTCTAATCATATTGCATATATCCTAGCTACTTGCAAGCAATCCATTGCCATATTGAACAGAGTCACTGAGCCATCAGTTGCTTGTCTAGTTCTTCTCAGTTAACTAAATTGAGATGATTTTTGGAAGGACTGTTAGATAGTAGTAATTGCTCCACCTTGGTGGCATCTTTACACAGAAATCTTATAATGACAGTATAATTGAGAAAGAGCCTATATTACTTTAGTATTAAAAGTAAATGAATTGGCTTGATTTTGTCAAACTTTAAAAATAAAAGAATTAACTTGTGAGTTAAATACAAATATACAGACACATACACACACATGGGAAGTTTTTGAATGCTTGATAATGTGGCCATGGTTCTCCTCATACTACTCACTTTTTCTTTGTGGAAATTAGAGGTAAACCTCGTACAAGCAGAAGAGTCTACATGTGGATCATCAAAGAAGAAGAGAAATAGTGACGCCAGACAAAACTAACAATTTTTCAACATCTGGTTTTAGAGAAATAAAGAACCCAAGAAAAAACAAATGAAGTAGATGTGATGGGAGGAAGAGAGTGCAAAGCCTGAAACTTGAGGGAGCTCCGAGGAGTTTATGTCCATTGCTTTCCCACTGACAGGTATTATTTCAAGCAGAGTAATTCAGACATTTATCCTCCAAGTGGTGACTGCAAGAGAACGTGCTGGGAATCTCAGCCATTTCTTCCTAGAATTGCTTAAGCATAATGACTATGCCTTAAGTGTATACAAATTAAAGTCCACCAATAATTGATTTATGTGTTTCAAAATATTCCTGAAATCAATTTCTGTTTTAAATCCAAGTGGTGGGTGGGGTGAATAAAAAAAAATCCAAATGGTACATAATAATTAAAGGCCACCTATCACAGGAACAAGAGAGTCTGGAAAAAAGAGGTATGATCATTCCACTATAGGTTAAAACCTCTTCACTTCATATTAAGTAAGATTTAGAGTAAATATTTTAGACTTCCCAAAAATCAATCCATTAAAGATTTCTCTACATGTGAAAGATTTTTATTCTCTATTTATTATGTAAGAGCCTACATTGATTCTCTAAAATCTTTCTAAAACATGCCTTTGCTAGAGGGACTGTCTTATTCTCTTTTGAACTGTTATAGAGACTATCACAAACAACAACTTAAGCTCATATTTATTGGGTCTTAGGAGCTGGTATCTGGGGAGTGCCATTTTGCTTTGTCTTAATATGTCAGAAGGTGCCACAGGACAAGTAGCAGGTAATAGAGGGGCAGGACTCACTCTTGGAGGAGCAACCCTGTCCTGGGAAGGGTTGGTTCTAATCTGGTAATTAATTAGGTTACTAACACACACTTGTGTTGACATTCAAACCAGAGCAAACACAATCTTTACTAATTTTTCAAAAATATTCTTCATATATGAGGTTCCTCAATCACTCCTTGTTTTCAATTGTATTTCTTCTACTTCTTATGGAGGTAGTTTGGGGTGTCAGTTGGGTGGGAAGTAATGAACACTGGTTTAAATTTCTCTTCAGCGAGTTGTTGTGTCAAACTTCCTGAACTCAGACATTGCCTTTTATTTTCTTCTCTACTCATCCTAAAAAAACTAAGGAAATAGGTTGATGTTTCTTTTCTGCCAATTCAAACTGCATTTGAGAGAGCTATGACAATTAGAATCATGGACAAAGGACACAGTTGGTCAGGCTCCTGAGGGCTCTCGTGCCAATGTCCTACAGCCCACCTTTCTTTGACACTTAGGTGATGCTTGGGTGATATCCATTTGATTTAATTTTCTCTAGATTTACCCCACATTCATTAGGACATACCTAATACAAAGTAAGTGTTCCTACATGACTTTGAAAAGGAAATTCTATATGGTATGGTTTGTGTATAGTTGTCCCCCCAAAGCCTCATGCAGTCTTGGGATTCTGGAGTTTGTGATTGATTATTGTGGATGTGGATGCTACACCTGCCCTGGCACAGGTAATCTGCACTGCAATGTAAGGAGAGAAGAGAGCTAGCTGCTTGAGCTGCTGCTTTTGTGCTCTTGCTCTTTGCCCCTACCATGAAAGGTTGTTCTCTGCCTTGTGCCACTTTGTCTTGTAGCCAGCTGAATATGGACTGAAACCTCCAGTAACTGTGAGCTAAATAAACCTTTTGTTCCTTCATATTGGGTATTGGGTATCTGTCCCAGCAATGAGAGAGAAGTAACTAAGTTATTATATTATAAATTTAAAGTATAATTGAGGAATCGATAGAAAGACATAACTACTAATCACAAATCTAGAACACTATTAATCAAATATGATTTCAAAATTACTTAAAGAAACAGGAATTTACTTGCTATAAATATAAATCCACATTGAAGTCCAGAATAATGAATTAAATTAATAATTAAAGGATTATGCTTACAAGATACATATTATATCACAAGATTATATATATATATATATATATATACTAGTAAATGGTTTTTTCAAGTGATAAAGCACCTGAATGATGCTTCACACTTAAGAAAAATGAAAACCATTGTGACTATATTCATTAGCCTAGGTAATATTTCTTCATCAGATGAATATAATTCAGTGAAAATAAAATAGCAGGAAAGTGAAGCTCCTTTTGCTCTAGAGTCTGTGACTGACTAGCCTGCTTTCTTTGTGTTACCAGAGACGTCACACTGACAGCAAGGGAGAGGTTAGGTGAGGGATGAAGAGCAGGCACAAAACTGGAATAATTATGAAAACTGGGATTAAAGAAGTGAATAAGTTTCACTCAAAATGATCTACTTAGAAAGGCAGAGATATAATTAGATATTTTAAAGCTAATAAGAATTTCAGGGTCATCTTGACTAGCAGAATATTTGGATTGTATAAACTAGCATTGGCTATGCCCTTCTTTTGATATAGTAAAGCAATTATTCTCCCATAGCCTTCAGAGGATACAAATTGGCCAGTGTACAAGTAGTTCCTAATGAATGTGAATATGCTCTCAGTGATAAAATGTTTTCATAGAAACAGAATGAAGCAAATGGAAAAGGTATTCTCATCAACTATGAATAGATATATCCAAAGATAATGTGCATACTACAAAAGATTTGAAAAGGAGTGTTTCAGTAATGTGCTCATAAAGGGTCATTTCTAGATGTTTTTAAAAGACTCTTTTTATTGTGACATGTAAGAAAATTGTATGGAACAAACAATAAACACATATTACAGCTATTCAGTGCAGTATGGATGTTGAAAGAGTGCATTTTTTCATTTTCAGACTCATTTTTTAAAATTCATAAGGTTGAAATATACTTTTCTCAGTAATGATCTTTATACCTAATAGAATTGAACACCAAGATTTTTTTTCTATGTCGATAATAGTCTCTTTTAAAGATGTGCTTAATTGTATTAAAATTTTTCTTGAAAACACCTACATGTTCTCAGAAAAATTAATAAAGACATATAGTTTTTTAAAAATTGCTATTTGGTCTAAGGTATTCTTTACCACTGTTTCTTAATCTTTTCCACATTCTCCCTTCCCAGTCAAGCCAGTAATCTTGCCATTCGTGTCTGCTGTATTTCTGAGGCTCTCATCCAGGCTCAGGGAAAGAAGAGGGCCCTGCATGTTGGAGTCTCTCTCACATAGTGAGATGAAATGAGATTTATACATTGGCCCAAACACTGGGTACTCTTCAAAAACCATAAACAAAAATCAGAGTTCAGAAGACTGGATATTTTCCACATGTAAGCTTAATGTCACAGAATAATTATTAATAAATGAGCCTTGCCACTGTATTTCGTGGAGTTTTATTGATTACTTTGATGACAGAAAGTGATACCCACTGAAAAGGAATGCAGCCTCCCAGAATCAGAATACACGCAGTCTTATCAGAGTATCCCAGCATTGGAGAGGTTGGAACCTTCAATCAGACAAATTGCCCCCACAGTTCTTGACTCTACCCATTCTGAGATGAATGACCATAGAGAATGTACTCTTTCTTGGCCGCTACAGACTTTCACGGGAATAAAACCAGAGGTCAATAAATACTTAGAACATGCAGCTGCACTCTTAGCCTCATCTCCTCTCTTAGGAGCTGAAATGTCAGAGGCTTTCATTCAGTGGTTAGCCTCTCACCCTGCCTGTACTCTTACTCAGTTGTGGTATTCTTCATGCAATCTGACTCTAAAAAACAAATGCTGAAGTTTATAAGTGATTTTATTTTTCATAAGAAACTGTTGAGGTCTAAAGATGTAAATATAAGAAAGTCAGTTGAAAAATGCTGCTTTGAATGGGAAAGAGAGACTGAGTTATGACTGGTTTGTAAGGAGCTTACCACAATCTGCCAAGGGATGATGTCTCTAGAGATGTAAATATCATTTCTTTCTGTGTAATATATCCAAAAGACCAAAAGACACTCTCACACAGGATTATCCTTGACCTTTCACATTTTTAAAATTATGGAAAATATAAGGCTATTTCACAGAGGAAGTGAAAGGAAAATCCAAAAGCAGGTTTTAAAACATCATTTCGAAGTCCAGAAAATCAATTCATTTCATTAGATAAATTTTACAATTTTCAACAGTCTGTCTTCAGAAATATTTAGATCATGGAGGAGGGAGTTTAAAGAACTGAATGTTTCAGATTATATGGCAATGTATGAAAGCAGAATATATGTATTCAATAACTATTTAATAAATGCCTCTGTGAGCCAGGTACTTTCTACTTTGTACCACTGATAGAAAAAAACCAAGAAGACAAACCTCTCTTCTGTTACACCATGTTTGTATGCATTATGTGTGTTGTGCACAAATGTGCATGTAATCTCAAATGGTAGAAGAAACTTCAATTCAAATTAGTAGAGGAAATATAGAATGTTCAGCAAAAGGAATTAGAATGTCTACATATCAATTAGAATAAAAAATAATGGCATCAAAACTTCATGTCTTCCATATTCACTATTAACATACACACACATCATAAATCCAGTTGAATAAAAAATTAAACATATACAATAACATAAAACCATGCTAGAAAAAATCCTTGCTAGGAACTGTAATGATTTTAGAATAAACATTTTCTGTATGTAAAGTTTGCAGAAACCATAACATTAAAGTTGTAATGTACATAAATATTTTTGTTGCATTGGAAAATCTAAAATAAGTAAATATTCATTTTTCTTTATCTATAAACATCACCTTGAAAAGAACAGAAATGTTGCCAGCAACTCAAAGAGAAACAAAAAAATTAGTAGACTCTATAGTTATCTTTTTTTTTTTTTTTTTTTTTTTGAACCGGAGATTGAACTGAGGCCCTTGTGATTGCCAGGGAAATGCTTATTCCACTGAGATTATCTAGCTAGCTATCATGGATATCCTCAGGATTATTATGATAAAAACTGCCAATAGAAATGAACATGAAACACCAAACATATATTTTTCACTCTATTATTGAATTCTGATTGGGTTTTGTTGCTTTTACACTTTAATTAGAGCCATATATGTTGTAAACAAAAATAAGTATTAAAATTTTGGAAAAAACTTTATGAGTTTGGTTTGCTGTTTATTTTCTTAAGCTTGTGTTTCCTGCTTTATTTTATTTTTTTTTAATTCTGAAAAAAAGAAAAAAAATTTAAAAAATGGTTTGCTGTTTAGTTAAAATATTAATTATATACCAATTTAATTAAGAAGGTCTAATTTGACTTTATTTTTACATATGACTTCTGACAAAGTAATTTACAGCAGCAAATTATTAAATTCCACAACTAAGTAATATGTAATGAAAATCTTCAATGTTAAAACTTTGGAGTGGCCAGGGATGTAGTTCAGCAGGGCAGCAAGCACTAGCAAGCATGGGGCCCTGAGTTCAACACCTTGCATCGAAAAAGAAAAACAAAGAAAAGTAACCAAAAAGTAATAATAAAACTTTGTAATGTTCTTTCTAGGTATTAATAGTAACTATAGTCCATATTCATTTTTCTAAATTTTAATTACAAAGGAAATATTAAGATTATAGGATGGGCTGGCCAAATAGCTCAGTGGATTAAAACTCCTACAAGTAGGCACAGGGGCTTGGATTTTGATCCCCAGGCCTGCTGTGCCAGCCCTGCCCCAGGGGAGCACTGAGATACCAACTGAGCCTGGGCATAGTGGTGTGTGCCTGTAATCCCAGCTCTTGGGAGGTTGTAAACAGGAGAATCACTATGAGTCTGATCTAGAAGTGAGACCATAAACACCCTGTAGACCCTTCCCTAAAATTAAAAAAAATATAAAGATTATTGGAAGTTAGTTTATGGTGTTCTTCTAGGTCTTATTTAAAAACACAACAAAAAAATTCATTTTGTTGCATTGTATTTCAATTAATAGCAGTGGTTAGCATATCTATGTACAAAGATAACATGCTGGCAATAACAATTAGTATTTCTCCTTTCATATTTACAATATACATTTTTATTTATCTACTTAAATTGTAAAAAGCAAAAGTTCTAGCAATTCTCTTCAATAATTATATTCTCTGTGAATCTAGAGCTTTAAAAACCAAAAGACTAAAAAACATTTGACCAAGAAGTTTATAATTTAGAAAAATATGCAGTAGTTTAAAAAGCAAGACCCAAGGAATAAGATCTTTTTCCTCTTTTTTTTTTTTAATGGGGAAGCAAACTCAGGGCCTTGCTCTTGCCAGCAGGAGCTGTGCTGCAGAGCTACCTCCCTGCATCCTGGGTATAAGCAGCTCTTTTTTCAAGGTCTCGCTATGCAGTTCCAACCAGCCTTGTATTCACTTTTCTAGCACCAGGCTCATTTCAAACTCGCAGCGACCCTCCTGCCTCAACCTCCCAAGTGCTGGGTTTAGAGGCATGCACCAGTACACCTGGTTCCTGGTGGGCACAGGTTTCTGGGACTGACATGACATGTGGGGCCAGGGGTCAAACTTGGGACTTTGTGCTTGCCAGGCAAGCACAAGTGATGCTGCACTATCTTCTCAGCCCCAACAAGCAGTTCTAGTAAGGAACACCAAAAAAAATTGTTTGAGATACTAAGCTAAAATGGAAAGAAATAGTATATGCTGCAATATTTGAAAAGTGAAAAGCAAAAAACATCAAAATCCTATGAAAATCTAAACATCTTTTTCTCTTTTTCTTTTTTTGGTGGAACCGGGGATTGAACTCAGATCCTTGTGTTTGCCAGTCAAGCACTTAACCTACTGCACCATCTCCCTGGCCCCTATACATCTTTTTCTATATTTTATATGTTCCATAATACATTACCTAAGCAACTTTGGAACATATGAAAAGTCTAGAGACTGGGTGTGATGGTGCACACCTATAATCCCAGGACTTGGGAGGCTGTAAACAGGAGGATCACTATGAATCCATTCTACATAGTGAGAGGCTCTGTAGAGCCTGTACTAAATACAAAATAAAATAAAATGAAAAGTCTGCATACTTTGTAGAACATTCAAAATTTTCTCCATTATAAGGGACAAACACTCAAGCTAAACTAATTTTTAGGAAAAAGAAAGGAAATGTAGTGAACCTAATGGTTTCAGAGAAAATTATATTGGAAAGCTAAAAGTGTTGTGAGTGCCTCATTTAGCTGTCTTCACATCCCAGTCTGGCAGACATTTTCATACTATTGCCCATGGCAGGTCTGTGCTCCATCTGCTTTGTTTCCAGTCTAATAGCAAAGAAGAAGAATGTTCCTGGAAATGAGCATTGCTGGAACACCCTGGTCACTGGTTCATTCATACTTAGTTCATTAAATGTCACATCTGCATTAGATGCTGACCTCAAAGAGAAAAGTGAACCTTGTTTATAGAAGGACACAGAAATGATTGAGTCCTCATGAAAAATTTCAGATTTATTTTTCGGGTTGTTTTTTCAGAAGAACAAGAAATGGGTATGATACAGATAGGAATCAGCCCTTCATGTAATTCTTATTACTATATTGCTTTATGCCTAGTGTTTTGCTCATCTTCTCTTTCTCATAACATTCATCTATTGTCTTTGTAATACCTAGTTGATGTTATCACATTTGTTTTCTAGATTGAAAAAGGTTCACATTTGCTCTTCCTTTTTCTAATCCTGCTTTTGGTAACTTAAAACACCCTCACTGTACTTTAAATGATGTATCTAAAGCATACACCTAACCATGTCACTACCAGCAATTCAGACTCAGTGAACTTTCATCCTGTGTTTTCAGTCACTGACATAGCCAGTCTACCCATTACGTTAGTACTCAGTCTCAGAAGATATTTTTTTCTCATGATACGAAGAAAATTATAAAAAGAAAAATACATGAAAATAAGTTATTTTTGAAATGTTTGTTATAACTAAAAGTAATTAAATAAAAACATGACAAGAGGCTGAAATATTTTTCTTTTTCATAAAGTGCTACCAGTTCAATAAGTTGAATATTTTTGCAAGCATTAATGTACTAGTACATTATGATAAACTATTTTATAAGATTCTTAATAAACAAAATTCTCCAAAGTGTATATCTAAATATTGTTTTTTTGCTCATAGTGTAGAAAACTACTTTATTTCTTTATAGTTAGCATTAGTAAATTCCTATGAATTTCTGTTCTCATAATCATATTGTTTAGGGGCTGGGGAGATGGCTCAGTAGAATAAGTGCTTTCCTAACAAGTGCAACGACCTGAGTTTAATCCCCAATTCTGAAAAAAAAAAATCATATTGTCTACTCACAGTAGGAAGTATGTGCAGATGCTGCTCATATGTGCTAATTCGTGAGCTAAAGATCATCTTTGCACACAGTAGGACTACAACATTCCACTGAATTTTTTAAAATTTTTTTAGAAGTGTGTAAAGTATTATAATCATGTTTTTGTCTCCAACAATATTCTTGACACATAAAGCCGCATCTGTATTTATCTTGCAATGCATTGATTTGAAAACTTAGCTTAGGAATATGTAGTGAGGCTGAGAAAGATTAATTTAAATTATTCTATTAATTTAAATTTTTCTGTTTCATTGTGCATTTGTCAGTATATGCTGAGGAAATGAGAAGCTGGCCCACTGTGGTCAACGGTATGATTATACAAATCCAGCTTACCACACTAGAAGGGACTGCAGAGTTGGTACGTGCTTTTTGCTCTCTAAATCATTTATTACTTTTTTAGCTTCTTTGAAACAGAAAGAGATTTCTTGGACTCCAGGTAACAACAAGAAGCACACCTAGTAAGTAAAGGTCTAGGTACAATGTTCCATTCAAGCTCGTATTTTTCATTAGCTTCAAAGGTAATACTGAACACAGTGACATGAATTGATGAATATATTTCAACATATATCTGTATGAAGTACAAAACATTCCTGAAGTCCTACTAATTCACAAAATACATGAGATAAACTTATTTAAATATGGGGTGTTTAAATGTGCTCTGGGATTCTACTCCATTTCTGTTTAAAAAACTTTTTATTAATATAATGAGAAACAAAGAGCAATGAGACAGTTTCAAAACAGATTTATAGGAAAGTTTCAATAATTAATACATTGCATATTGTTGTGTTCATAGTGGTTATTTATAGTACAAGATGCAAACATGTATCTAATACTAATAGTGTTTATCCTGTCCAAACAATATTAGTACAAATCTTTCTTCTCACTGAATAAAGAGTAAGTAGCTGTATATCTATCCTATTTTGTATATACAAATACAAAATGCTCCTTCATTTATATCCCCCTATTTTGTTTAGTTTTATCAATTGGGTATCCCATCACCATTTAAATATTGTAGGTGCATGAATTCAGCAAAATATTCAATATAGTCCAGTAGTCCATAATAGTAATGGGTTGTCCATAGGACTGGTAATGTCAGAAGTTGTTGACTTGAGTCTTTTACAACTCAGCATATTAATATGGCTTTATTTTTTATACCTCATTTTTATACTTTTCTGCAGGTGGTTAAGACCAAGATAAAGCAAGACCTAAAGAACAAGAAATGTAACTTTTGTATTTGCCAAGGTCAGTCAAATCCCCTCAGGATTTAACCAGAAACTCTTTACCACAGTTTGTAGATCCTTTGGCAGTGTCAGCCATGTGGATGAGTCACGGCCATTGCTTGACCAATTAGCTCTCTGTGATTGCCTGGGAGAATTTTTTCTCTCCATGTGACTCTCCTTAGGCACACCCTACACTGTTGATCACTTTCCTTGGTCAGAAAATTTGGGACATCACTGAGTTACAGGATGTTAGAGCCCAGGTTCTCTTATAGCCTGAGTCCTCACTGACCTTAAAAGACTAGGGCCAAAATGTTGGCTGTCCTTGGAGTCCTTGTTTTTCTCTAATTTTTGGTTTGCAAACTTAGGTTTTTAACCCTCCCAAAGAGAAGCTTAATGATATTATTACTCTATAACATAGGCAGTTGAGCTTAACCTCACTATATGTCTGAATATCAAACATCTTAGACACGGATGTTTATTAGCATGGAACAGGTATTTTCCATCATGTATTGATTGATTAAACTTTATGGGGCCCTCCAGACCCAGCCCAGGGCTGGCATACAGGCCTGGTGTGAAACTGCAGCTAAAGTCCCTGCACAGAAGCTAGGGGCCAGATCCACCCAGCTAGTCCAGGAACAGAACATCTTGCCAGAGGAGCACAACAGGTTTACTTCCAAGGGCTGCAGCAGGAGGGAGCTGAGCACAGCAGCCAGACCCAAGCGAGGCACAACTTTATGAATTCAAACTTTGTAGATCTATACCTGGTAAGCTGAGACACTTTGCTAGATCTATTTCTAAGAACAGAGGCAAAGGATTCAACATGTCCTCCATTATAGGATTTTTTTTTTTTTTTGGTGCCGGGCTGGCTCAGGCTGCCATAAAGTTGGGTCTGGTGCAGTATATGGAGCTGGGAATCAGTCTGTTCCCCTGCACCTGACTGAGTTGGCCCAAGCAGGTGCTTTAAACAACTGAGATAATCTGCAAACTCCCATCCTCCATTACGGAAGAAGCAGAGAGATCAGGGACACTGGCAGCTGTGTGTCACCCTGAGTTTCAGGGATAGAGGGATTTGATTCACCATCTATTTCAATGGTAAATTTCTTAAGAAAAGATCAAGTGTTCGCTAGTTTTAGAATAACATCTCCTGTCCAACCATGAGAGTTATTTAACATAATTTTAGTATTCAACAAATAACCCACTGTTTCTGAAATTTTCACTGTTGGTTTATATAATGTTAAACTAAAAACCATAAACTGTTAAGATATTCCTATAGTTCATAATTGCCTCTCACCCTGAGAGAATTTCTGAAAAACAAAGAGCAGAATTTATTCTCCAACTCCTTACTCACATAGCAGTACTTAGTTGAATTTAGGAAGGAAAACAATACTGAAAAGCTCACTTTTAGGTATATGTTAGCAATCCTTATTACATTTTTGCTTGTCTTTGTATTAGGAAAATCTATGTAGTGTCAAGCCATAGAATAACATTTAAATATTATTTAAATTCAGTATCTATTTGAATCAATTCTTGATTTTCATTATTCTCTATTTTCAAGCAGTCTTTGAAAGTGTCTATATAATATTTGATGTACTTTGTTTAGTTTGAAAATGTACAAAGGCTTTTAAAAGAGGACACAAATATCTTGGCAGATTTCTCAAGAATATTTATTATTATAAGATCCATTTTCCTCAAATTAAAATAGTATAATGTAGAATTTGTCAACCCTTCAAAGTTAAGTTCTTTGTTCCTCTTAGATTTTCAGTTTCCCTTTTACATTCTCCTTTTATTAAATTTTATAAAGGAAGTGTTAGTACCCTTTAGTATTACAGAAAACAGGTAAGATAACACATAAAATAATACTTCCACGTGGGTCTCTCATGCATACCATCAATATAAATTTAAGGTTGTAAACAAGAAATTAAAAATGTTAACAAGGCAACATGAATCTGTGCCCCATCTGCCCAACCACAAGAAGATGATGGAATAAGGTTGTTGACTTAGATACACTCCAGAAAGGTGCAAGTGGGGTTGCATGGCTATCCCCAGAGATTCTTTTAGTGTGATTGGTGCATGCTGGGGAGGAGAAGAGGGTGCATTTGGTATGATTATTTTGAGAAAAGGGCATTGTTGCTTCATGCATTCTAAGCCAAAACACCAGTACTCATGTTAAAATATTCCACTGTCACTTCTAGATACCTTAGACCAGATATATCTAGTTTATTCTATGACTTTTAATCATAGAGACTGTGTTTGTCTATCTTTGAATTGCAGATAACTATATCTCCCTATGGTCGATTGTTACACTTTCCAAAAATCCAAAACAAATTTTTTGGTCTGACTTTTTGTTCTATAATCTTGCTTCCAGTGAAAAGGTCATCTATTTACCCAGTTTTCTATCCTGCACATGAGTTTCTAAGTACCATTCTGGTTAGATGCTAAGCCTCTGAGTTTAGAGCTGATAATATCATAGAGTTTTGAGTTTTGATCATAAGAGGATTAAAGCCTTCACCTTTCTCTCTCCTTGTGACGATGTAACCTTTGACTCCCAGAGCCACCACCACCAATGTTTAACACCCAAATCTACCATGAAAGACAAACCACAAGGAAAGACCACCCAAGCCACTATAATCTTCCCACACAAGGCACTCAATAGTCAAATGGAGAAACCTTCAGACTGCATCGTATGACAATTTCATCAGTAATCCAGTCATAACCACCAGCCATGCTTCCTTTGGTGCCTAAACCATAGAAATCTTGAAGTACTACTAGAGTTAATAAAATACTACTATAGTTTTAAGATACTAAGTTGTGTGGTGATTTCTTAAACACAACAATGAAAATCTAATGAAAAGTTTCTAGTCAATTTGGGAAAATTAAAAAGCATATTTAAGAAATTTTCAGCCCTCTCAATAAGATGCACATTACCCTGTCTTATCTGCATTTGCACCCCATCTTTCAAGCATCTACCTCCAAATTTTCAATAATAATAAAACATATATTTCCTTTTTACTCCAAGACTTTTTTCAGTTGTTGCATGTCCTTTTCTAAGCATACTCTTTTTGTAAAGAAAACATAATAACACATATGAAAATGAAAAGTACAGATATTTTCCTGAGGCATTTTCTTTTTAATATACTTAGAAGACTGAACTGAATGAATAAATTATATTTCTATGCCCAATTATTTTCTCATTTATTATTCTTTATATCCTAGTCCTGTATAGAAAGATGGTTTTGTGATGAATATTATAATTATGACAGCACAATTAAAATAAAAGAAATTTATTAGGATACATTTGTTAGTGAAAAATACAAGTCATAGCATCTTTAATTAAATCACTAAGCTTTTTGGCATAATAGACCACATGCTGATATGTAAACTGCAGGACTATGTCATCAGTGAAATGAAAATACTTTTAGTCAAAGGCCCATGTCTTTCACAGGTTAAAGGTGTGTTTCTTTTAGAGAAATGCGAATCTTCATGCAGTTGCTATGCTTACAGTGGCTAAAGCCAACCAAAACTATTCCATAGGAGAAATGGCAAGAATAAAGGCTTATGCTCTTGAGGATGAAGAAATAGAAACTCTGGAGGAGTGGAGAGGGATTGTCAAGCAACAGGACAGAATTATCCAAGACATAAAAGTTATAAAAACACCATAGGTCTAAACCAGTATTAGACTGTTTGCATATGTGATGCCTCATCTTCCTCTATCTTAAGAATATTAATAAAGTCTGCTATATATTTACAATGCGGTCTATATTGTCTCTCAATTCCAAACCCTGAAGCTGATATGAGTGTGATGCTAACCAGGAACTCACATGGGAAAAGAAGGAGCTTCCTTACCTTTAGGCATAAAACTATGTCCTACATGTTAAGTGGTATTCAGAATTTTAGCACTCAAGGAGCTTTTCTCTTTAAAGCCTTTAGAGATGAGGTATGCTGAAAATCATAGGACACTAAGGGTTTTATTAGAAATAATATTGTCTTCCCAACTTCTAACAATAAAGAAAACACTGGAATTAAAACTGAAGCATTACATGCTTTGCCTCACTTAAAATCTCCTTTCAAATTGAGCCAGGATGGTATCAGTTTCCCCCAAAGCTACTTAAAGTTTCAAACTAGGAGCTTAGCCAACCAGAAGTGAGCTGGTATATACACACAACAATGACTACAAAGGCACATGATTTTGTGAACAGGGGCCCCTATTGCCTTCATTCTTTAGTGCGGTATCACAGTGTTGGTGTGACAGTCTGTCTCATGAACATTCAAATGTGTTTTAAGTTATAGTTTATTTTTAAAGTGCTGAGAGCCTCATTTTGTATTTTGAGGGTTATTTTGGAGCCAAATCCTTTGCTTTGAAATTAAATGCACTTGAAACTACATACTAGTACAGCCACTAATTAGGGAGCCCTGATCAAGTTGCTTAAGCCCCCTAACTTTGATTTTGACCATCAGGTCCAAATGAAGTTGTGATGACGGTGAAATGGGATCATGAACCTAAACAAAGTAGGAAATCAACAAACATTAACTATTCAAATTGTATATACCTTTTTATAAACATATATTTAGGGCCAGCCTGATAGCTCAGCAGACTAAAGCAACTGATTAGGCGGAGCGCACTGGCCGGGGTTCAATTCCCAGTGAGCCATGCTGGTCCTGCCCCGGCAATGGAGACTGGGCATGGTGGTGCATGCCTGTAATCCTAACACTTTGGAGGCTGAAAACAGGATAATCACTAAGAGTTTGATCTATGTATTGAAACCCTGTAAGCCCTGTAGACCGTATCATAAGTACATAAAAAATAAACCATCAATAACCAAAAAATATATACATTTGTATGATAGAATATGAGTTAATTTTTCCTAACAACTAATGATACCATCAGTACCACTTGTTTGTGCATTTTCTACTTTACAGTGTTTTCACATGTATATATCATGTGAAATGTGAATATGACCTATTCATCTTAATACCAATTTAGACATTGCTTTGGTTACTTTTCTCTCACTGGGACAAATACCTGACTCTCAGAAATACGCAAGGAAAGGTTTATTTAGCTCTCAGTTAGTGGAAGTTTCAGTCTGTACTTATCTGGCTCCAAGGTAGAGTGGCACATGGCAGAGGGCAGCTGTTCATGGCAGTGGAATGCAGCAAAATAAATGTGTGAGGCTTTGGGGGGGACAGCTAGACATAAGCCATAACAGACATTATATATTTGCACTATTCTAGATTACAGGTGAGAAAGTAGAGACTCAGGAGACTGAAATGACTATCATGTGACTCAGGGTTGGAATAGACACTTGAGCTCCAGGTTCACTTGTTACCACACTGTCACTTTGCTCTAATAAGTTTCAAACCCTAAAGAAAAAGAAACAAGTGAAAAGTAAAGTAACTCAAATACTTTAGCTTACAAAATTGTACTTGCAGTCCTGACATCTTGATACAACTCTCAGGGCTGCATCAGCATTATCTTACATTTGCATTCTTTTTCCTCCACTCCTTGGAGTGACCTTTATGCTTCCCATGCCTCTGTGGTGCACAACGTGTGCTGACCTTTCTCCTCTGTGATCAGCTCAGCCCATTGAAACTATATTCTGGCTTTGCATGGAATGGCTGCCCCCAACAATTTGCTGCTAGTGACTGCACATACCCCACAAAACAAGGGAGTGCACACAGTGTATCAAAGGAAATCTGATCTAAAATATTGAAAGCTGTTCCATATGACTGCCTCCTGGTCAGGGGAAGACATGGCACCTACTCTGCAAAACTTGAGCTCAATACCTGAACTAAAGCATAAGTATTCTGTCAGGTATCAGAATAGTTAGGAGTGAGTAAGCAAGCCTATGAATAAAATTTCACACCATTCTTTTGATCAAAACATACATTTACCTTTTGGGGCTATTTGTTTTGCTTTTTGGAACCTTGTTATGGTAGAATCAGCTCATTTGCTGACCTATGTCTTCTTTATTCTGGCTGTTTCATCTTAAATGCTAGACTGAGTCTCAGAAATATCCATAACATAGAGCAGAGTTTAAAAGACAAAGAGTCAAGGGTCCTTGAGGAATTTTGAGTAGGACAGTCAAGTAACAAGGGCACTGGAAACTACAATTAAGTAGCCTTGAGGAACTGTAAATAGTTGATCTGAGCAGCATCCTGAGAGTGTTGTCAGTCTTAGACGCAAAGCTGCAAAGCAATGATGAATTTTCCACAAATGATTTTCTACCTCTCAGAGTTATGTGACACATGTGTCATGTGCTCCCTTACAAATTTATGCTATCATGTCCTTGACTCTCACTATATTCTAAAAAATATATAGCGCTTCTAAACAGAGAGGTAGGCTCCTATTGTATTCCAGCAATGTCTAAAGTGACTAATTACATAGTTCTTATTTCTGATTTATTCTATGGTTTATCCATCAATTCTTTACCATTTGTAGAACAAGCTAAAGAAAAATTATCCTGTATTTTGTTACCAATACCTTATGTTATCCTGTGATCTGGAATGAGCCTTGAAGGTTCCTATACTCAAGGCTTGTTCTTCAGCTGGTAGCACATTTAGGAAGTGGAGCCTGGTTGAAAGAGAGGGTCCCTGAGATTATATTTTGTCCCTGGGCTTGTTTTTCTGTGTGTGTGTGTGTGTGTGTGTGTGTGTGTGTGTGTGTAAATGCCTGTATATTGTTTCTTTCTGACACTTCTCCTTTCTCCTCCCCTCTCCTTCCCTTCCTTTCCCTCTTCTCCTCTCTTCTCCCTCTTCTCTAGACACCATGAAGTAAACAGCTTTTCTCTACCATGTACTTCCACCATTATGGACGGTCTTATCCAAGGTCCAAAAAAATTCAGAACCAAAATAGTAGACTGAAATCTCTAAAACTATGTGCTAAAATAAATCTTTTCTCTTTTAAACTGTCTTTCTCATATTTTGTCACAACAATGGAAAGATAACTAATGCATCGTATCTCACCAATATGCATTCCAAGAAAATACAATGTGAACTCTATTGCTAGTTACAACAGAAAAATCTTCAAGGAAAATGACAATCATTGAAAGCCTTTAATAAATAGGTAAACATTTTAAGTCACAAATAATTTATGTATATTAACCACTTTCAAAAAAATTTAAATTGAAAAATTTTGGAGTTAGTAAATAGCACCTATGTCTACCAAACTTTCCTAGCCAGAGAGCAAGAAGTCAATCTAGATTCCTCTCTCCATCAGCCATCAAATTTTCAAGTCCTCTCCTCTCTAATTCCAGAACAAATTCTGAATCAGCATCTCTCTCTCTCTCTCACCCACACGCTCCCTCTGAACTGCAGAGGGCTTACTCTAAACAACAGCACCACAGGCCGGTGCCATCTCTACCTGTTGTGTCACCTGCCCCACAAGCTGCACAGCACTAGCACCTAAGCCACACTGTATGGTTGCCTCTCCCTTCGGAATCCTCTCATTCTTATGCCATGGCTGTTTAGTATATTTCTTGCCAAGTTGTCTTTAAAAACAATTTTTATTTGAATATTTGAATTCTCTTCTTGTCTATAATTGTCATAATTCCTGTTTTTACAAGGATGGCTTTTCTCCTCTTGTAGATTTCTTTGAAAAGGTATCTTCCTCAAAGATCTTGCTTGGCTTGATTTCCAAATAACCCATTCAAACTCTTTCTTTATCAATGTTTTATATATTTTTCCTAATACGATATTTTATTATAAATGGTTATTTCTTGTCTCTTTGTCTAAAGATTAAACTACACAAGAACTCAATATTACTATAACCAGTGTTGGTGACTCTTCAGAGCATTTAATAAAAATAACAATAATTTTTTTAAAAATAAAGACTTGTGTGACTGGGGAGATGGCTCAGTAGAATAAGCACTTCCCAGGGAAGGACAAGGGCCTGAGTTCAATCCCTTGTTCCACAAATAAAAAGAGAAAAAAAATAGATGTTTGTGTGATAAGCAATAGCAAGGGTAAGTGTGCTGCATGCATTTGCAAATCATTTTAAATTAAAACTCATATACAGCCAGTACTTTCTACAAGTGTTAATATCATATTTGTTATTTTGTTATACTCTTACATAGACATGATTTATTGATGATAATTTCTGATTTTCCATTTATAGTCACTCATATAATAATTCTTAGGGCAGTAAACTTTGTATGCTGAAAGACAGGGTAAGTTGAGCTTAGTTGCTTGGTGAAACTTGAAATGTAACATTTTTAATAATTAATGCTCACTAATGTCCTCTAATAAAGATAGAACTTATTGTTTAAACAAATAATTACCTTCAGATTTGAAAAGTACATAGAACGACAATTTATCTTTGTTTATTTTTCTCTGTACTATGTTTTCAAACAGGTAGCAAATGCGTCATATATGAAAGTGAGCAAATACACAAATAATTGTAAACATCAGAAAATGAACCAAGTGGCCTTATAAAATATCACTAGACATGTAAAAGCATACCATAAAATGAGATCTGTTACCCTAGAATTTTCCAAAGAATCCAAATTATATTTACAAGTTTGCTATCTTTCTTTTTTTTTCATGTACTCAAAGAATCAGCTTCTTAACCTGAGGTTTCACAAGTGCTGACTTAATGGAGAGACATTACAATTGTAACCTTTAAAAATGTTGAACATTGTCTTAAACATCCTATTTATCTCACTCTAAACGTGTTCCTCCGGAGATTGTGGAATTTGAAATTTATTTCTCACAGTTACCGAGGTTAGGAAGTGTCATTGAGACTTCTGGCCAAGGCCTTCTAGCTGGGTTCTTCCATGGAATAAAGTTAGGGTGGGCAGAAGCAGAAGAGGCAGAGGAAGATAGCACTTGTGCTCAGGAAGCAGACAAAGAAGACAGAACCTATTTTTGTAAAAAAATCACTCACGAGAAGCCGACCCAGAGAATGACGAATGACATGCATCACTTCTCCAATTCCTACCTCTTAACACTATTGCACTGAGAATTAAGCTTCCAATACATGAACTCTGAGAGACACATTCAAACCATAGCAGACCAACTAGTTTTCTTCAGTCCTTACTACATATTCCATATTTGAGCACAGACATAGACCGGTGCTGCTGAATCTGAGAGAAAGCCTCATGCTTTAGAAGAATACTACTTAGA
Source organism: Tympanoctomys barrerae (assembly GCA_002564285.1). NCBI lineage: Eukaryota > Metazoa > Chordata > Mammalia > Rodentia > Octodontidae > Tympanoctomys > Tympanoctomys barrerae. Next base: position 15,554 of record NDGN011545829.1, on the reverse strand, counting down.
GTGGCAAAGGGACTTTGATTCTCACTGGCTTTGTGATTTCATTAGTTTACTTGTTCAAGTCTTTGGTTCTCATCTCAGAAGTAGTAATGAATTTCATAATACTACCACAAAAAATTAAATTCTGTGGTGGCTATAAAGGTGCCTAACTCAATCCTGTCACACAGTCCTCTCTAACCCTCTTTTGATTGCAGTCCATCAAGTAACAGTCAGACCATATCAATTCACCCATCAAGTCTCAGTATTCATTTTCTACTTTCACATGATAGCATACTCACCTATGTGTACCTAAATAAACATCTTGTGCACTATCTCTGATTCTTTTATGTGTCAGTGATCAGCTTGATCACTTATATTGAATATGCTTGCTTCAATTATCTCTGGTGATCTCTTCCTCGGCAATTTCTCTTCCTATTCTGCTCTGTTTTCCCATGTAAAGTGCTAACATCAATATAATTTTCCTGAAAATATACCAGTACATTTCAGATGTATCCAGCACTAAATGTGTTAAAAACTCAGGGCCCACAGTATGTTTGAAAACTCAGAATCAAGGTGATTTAGGCAAAGTCATTAAAGATTTACCTGCTAAGGTTCTAAAGTCTCTAAGTAAATAATTTTTAAATAGTTGGATTTTAATATAGATTATCTGTACTGAAAAGGGAAGCAGAACACATCGTTGCAGTAGAAACAAACGCTCACTATCCTCCAGGGTTCAACTACTTCAGTACCCGGAGATCACAGCCCATGGGCCACACAGTCAGTAAACAGTGCTGTGCCCCACTTTGAAATTCCCTCCCCTGCAGTTTCACTTCTGGAACACACAAAAGCCTAACTTTACTTGATTCTTCTCATGGAATGTCAAATAAGAATAAAACATAGACAAAAAATACACAGTGGAAAATGTATTTGTATTTTAATGGAGAACTGTATATTCAGGAATTATCACTCATGCAAACAGAGATAGTCATCAATCACAAGGGCTCTTTTGTATCTACAGCAACTTATTACAGAGAAAAGAAGTATTTCTGGATTCTGAGAAATTTGCTGTCAGAAATGCTACACAGAACTCCTTTTCTTTTTTAATTACCTGCCCACCTTTGAAAAGAGACATGAAGTAGAGGTGCTTTGTTCTTTGCCATGACCTGAGAATAGACCAGAATAGACACTAATCTGCAACAGTGCTAAATGTATCAAAATTTGGAACTTCTGGAAGTCATTCTTTCTATACTTTGGTATTAGTAATCATAGTATAATGAACATAAGACATTTTAGCTTACAAATGCATAATTGCATAAAGTATATTTATGCTTATTATATTATAATTGCTTGTTTTGCTCTTCAAAATAAAATAAAATTGAACAATTTTATCATTAACATATTAAAATAGAAGTCAATGGTATGTCTCTATTAAACAGTAAAAAGTTTTCTTAATAACTGCAAAAGGTGGGCTGGGGATTTAGCTTAGCGGTCCTAGTGTCTGCCTGGCCAGCACACGCAGTCCACTTCAATCCCTGGTACCACGTGCCCTGCTGGCTTGGAACTGTAGGCACCGTGCATAAATTTATTTTTGTGTAATGTGACTTATACAAAGGCTTTATGATATTTAATTGTGGCCAAGAGAAAGCTAAGAATAGAAACTCAGAGCCTCCACATGTATTTCCTACATTATTCTCATATTATATTTTCTTAAAAATTTATAGAAAAACAAAAAGCCACAGACTCAGTAAAATAAAATTGAAGGGATTTGAATAATTCCTCCTTGCATGTACATGCTCAGATAAAGCCACACTTTCACATCCTTTAATCAAAATTTAATTTGACCTTTTGTGCCTTCCTTTCACTTTTTCTTTCTTTCTTTCTTTCTTTCTTTCTTTTTCTTCCTTTCCTTCCTTCCTTCCTTCCTTCCTTCCTTCCTTCCTTCCTTCCTTCCTTCTTTCTT
>NDGN011545829.1:0-13568 GCA_002564285.1 Tympanoctomys barrerae | reverse complement strand
TTCTTTCTTTCTTTCTTTCTTTCTTTCTTTCACTGTGGGGAATGAAGGTGTCCTAAGTCCTGCAATAATGATGGCTATCTATCTGAAACAAAGGTCTCAACCCTAGGCCAAATCCAGGTTTTATTTATTCGTGAAGAAAGGAGTGGCTTGAGGATGAGTGACTGTGAGACTGGCAGGAATAGGTGAGTGCCATGAGCTGGGCTGGGTAGGGAGCCCGTCTGCCTGATTAACATTTTGTAATTTTTAATAAATAAAACAATTTATTTATATATTTATTTGGAACAAGGTCTCTCTCCACAGCTCGGATTCATAGTGATCCTCCTGTCTCAGCCTCCCCAGTGCTGAGATTGCAGCCATGCACCACACACCTGGTTTCAGTGGCCAGCACTGTGCCTGCAGTTCCAAAGCTGGCAGGGCACGTGGTATTAGGGATTCAACTAGACTGCTGTGCTTGCCATGCAGACACTAGGACCGCCAAGCTATCTCCCCAGCCCATCTTTTGCAATTATTAAGAAAACTTTTTATTGTTCAATAGAGACATACCATTGACTTCTATTTTTTAAATTTTAGTATTATTATAAAAATATTTAATATATTTTAATGATAAAATTTTTAAATTTTATTTTATTTTGAAGAGTTAAGAAAAGCAAAAACAAGTACCAGAAAAAGGCAGAAACTTGGTAACATACAACAATACATAAGTTATAGATTAAATGATAAACTTTGAGGAATGTACAATTAATATCCCTAATCAGGCAAATAAGATTTAAATTTATCTATAAGTTTACTTTGTAAATGTCTTAAAATCTTTATACATTTTTACTTTTGCATAATACATATTTATTTTCATTATATATTATATTTCATTTTTATAATTCTTCAAAATATAGATGCTTCTAAATACAGTGAAATGTTAGTATATCTTGCATTCTGAATCAGAAGTCATTTCTTCCTTATATGCCTACCACCATGTCAGTTGATCCCACTCTATGCTTCTGGCTCCTTCCCTGGAATGCTGGGAGTCCCCTCTCTCCCTGCCCATTCCTCTGTGATCTCAGTGGCTTCTGGGGTTAGGGAAGAAGCTGCTGCAGGCTGCTTCTCTCCAACCCTCTCCAACCCTCTCTAAGCCAACTCCATTGGCTCCTAGCTGCCCCAGATCTTGTAGTTTATCTTCAGCATTTGTTTCCTACTTTTTTCAGTGCCAACAAGAGAGAAGCTCATGCCAAAATTATCTGGCTCATTGCTCACCTCTTCGAGCTTGAGCTGAGAACCTAAGAATCATGTGGACTCTAGTCTTTTTCTGTTCACAGCAAAATCTGTGAACAGAATAACACTTTCTCAGACTTCTGGCCCTGTACTACTAGGGGAACTGCACAGCTTAGCTGGTGATACCTACAGTAAGGTAGAGGAGAGGGCCCAGCCACCATGAGAAAGCATCTGGACACTCGTGTTCATATCACTAGTACAGTCACAAGAGCCCCGATATGGAATCACTGCTAAGTGATTATGAATAAATGGTTAAAATGTGAACATACACAGTGAGGTATTACTCAGCCTTTTGAAAGAAGGAAAGTCTGTCATTTGCACCAACAAAATGAATCTGGACCAATTATGCTACATGAAGTAAGCCAAGCACAGAAAGAAGAGTAGTATCTGATCTTACTTATATGTGGAGCCAAAAAAAGAAATAAAATCAGAAAATAAAATGGTGTTTTCCAGGGGCTGGTGAGGAAGTAGGAAATGAGAATTTGGCTAAAGGATAAAAAGCTTTAGTTAGAAAACATAAATAAATTCTGGCGATCTCTAATATGGCACCATGAATGCAGTTAAAAACAACGTGTTATGTACTTGAAAATTATTAAGATGCTAGACCTTGAACATTCTCATCACAAAAATATGTATGTGAGTTGATATTCCAACTAACTTAATCTAACCACTTCATGTTTACATGTATAACAAAACATAGTGTGCACTATAAATACGTGCAATTTTATTCATAAATTATACTTAAATAAGGCCACATAGGTACATTTGTATATATATATATATTATATAATATATAATATATATATATATGCCGTGTATATATAAATGTACATATACATATGCAAGAATAAATTGCCTTGGCCAGTTTTACACATGGTTGCACTTCGGGGAATAGTATTACTAACCACATTTCATTCATATTTTTGTGCTTACATTCAAGATGCTTGTTTTACCCACTATTCATATTTGGTAACCAGCTACTGTACCTAAGAAGCACTGTCTTGGGTGAGAGGCATACAGAAGCACACATCTCTACTTTCACAGAGTTCCATAATTACTCTAATAAATCAATAAATTTCTCAATTTTATTGCACATGCTTTACTATATTTTCTATTCTGTTACTAAGAGACAAGTTTCCTTATGTATTATGTAACTACATTAATGACATTTCTCAATTAATGTCCACAAATAAATGTAAAATGTCGAAAGGTGGATTACTCCAAGGAAAGTGAATTAATGCTAGGACCTTACTCTTTTTTCATACTGAAGAACAAAGAACAGACTGAAGAATATTGATAAACAGATATTGCCCACTGAATCCCAAAGTTATGAAAAGATTAATGAAGAAATTTATGTTTCTATATTAGTTACTCTTTCTGTTTTCTTCTGTACATTTTCTGTCATCTAGTCTAATTACAGTTCATTGTCTCAAATTCTTGTCACTGTCTCAACTTACTATGATGAAAATAAATAATAATGACCAAAAATAAGGTTAGGGCATAAATGAAAAACAGTAGAGTAAAATCCAATGCTAGTTCATTGAAAATAACATTCAAATTGAATCAACAGTTATTCCCCAGTCAAATAGATATGGTTTTCTCATTAAAATTGTTCATTTAATATAAAGCATGCATTATTAATTATTTAAGACAGAAATTATGTCCCAAGAGTATGTTTCATTATTAAAGAGGTAAGAATAATTCCACAAGATGCTGTGAAACAACTGTGCATCAGCTACAAGTGAAAATGCATCCGTGAACCCCTCACAGCCACACAGTTTGGTACATAAGATCATCAGTTATGCACCTCTTCCTTTCAGGACAAGTGTGACAAGTCTGCAACTTTTTTCAGGGGAAGGAATTCCTTGCTTCTCAAAACATGATTTGGTACACAATTATTTCATCTTAATAATTAACGATAATGAATTGAAGCATGGTCTTAACTATGATATCATTTTTTAATGATGTCTCAGTTTTCTATTGTTGCCAGGACAAAATGTCTGACAGTCAAAGTTAAGGTAGGAAAGGATTATTTAGCTCATAGTGGGGTTTTTATCCATATCCAGCTGGCTCTAATGCAGTTCATGACAGAGAACAGTAAAAAAATAAATAAATGAAAGAGGAGAGAGAGAGAGAGAGAGAGAGAGAGAGAGAGAGAGCCAAAAGCAAGGAGCAGCAGCAGAACACAAGCCTCTCTCACTTCCAGATATGGCATTCAGGACACCACCCCAGAGTGGGGTAACACTCACACCCACAATCTGAGCTGCACTCACACCTTCACGTATCTGGGGTGAACGAATCAGCAAGTACACTTTCAAGAGACAAATTATCGCAACTTTGCTCTTTTAAAATGGAGCTATTGTGATCTGATGCTCTGAGGATCTCTAATGTTTGTTTCCTAACTGAACACAATTTTAATGGTTAAGAACCTGAGGATTATCAGATTAAATGTATTCTGAAAGTACAAATTATTAGGATTGTTAAAAATGGTTAACTGTATCCTCTCATTATAAAAGGAAATCTTCCCTCGGTCAGGATCCCTGGAGGTAGGGATGGTATTTCTCTTTTAAAACCTTTAACAAGACATGAGCCCACAGTACAATTGGCATAGAGGGAACTATTGCTATCAGGGCATGATTTCAATGTAGCATTCCCCCTCTCTTCCAGGGTATGTAACTGTTGAGAACAATTATTCCCTGCTGCAGCACAAGTTGTGTCAATATGACAATTCATTTGGGAGATTTGTAAATCATTAGAAAAGGTTTGCAGTATTTTATCCCCCTAAGGACCATAATGCGCTATGTCACCATGGTGATTTATGACTCGTCTGGAATTTCTTTGGAATAGATAACCATGTACAGCTTAACATCCTATACTCTTCAAATTAACCAGCATAAGTATCTCTACATGATCCATTTAGAACACAGAGAGGGGCAGATTTGAAGGTTAAATCACAAAAGCACATGAGAGTAGAATCTATTTCATAGTAATAATTCATATAATGAAAACAAAAATGCAGAAACCTGATTCAATTCATGAAACAAGCATGGTAGTATCAAATTTGCTGTTACACTTCATTTTACAATGCATACTTTCAAATAAATACTTTTCTTAACTATCTGAGCACAATGTCTTAAAAACAACTGACAACAAAGGTGTCCAAGATAGGACTACACGTTCAGAAGTGTAGAATAAAAGACTAAATTGTCGCTACCATCTCATCCCGGCTCTATCAAAGCCCGGTAAAGAGCAAGTAAAACATACAAGCATAGAAAGGGCTTTTCTGTCTCTTTCCCAGAGTTTTTAAACAGAGCTAATGGTCCCCACATAATAACCAATAAAGCCCATTTTATGCCAGTTGACCAAGTGCAGTCCTTTATCTTTCGAATATATTTCAAAAGCCAAAAGAAATGGAGACCAACTTAAGTCCCTCTAGGAGCCCTCGCATTCCATTCACAGCTTAGTGTCTTCTAGGAGGGATCTGATAACCATATTTCAGTCTCTTTCTGGAGAAGGGGGGCAGTTCTCCTTTTTTCTCTCTCTCCCTCTGCAAACCCCTCCAGTGCTACACTTGCTGAACTTCTGCTCATGCCTCACAGTGAGGCACCTCCCTAGGTCTGAGCCAGTCTGTTCCAACTTCGCTGTCCTTCCTGGTGTTTCCCACACAACTTAGTGTTGCCTCTGGCCAATCCCACAGGACACAAGACAGTTACATTTCTCTCTGTGTATCAAGGATTAAAAACTGCTAACAACCACAATCCTACCTTATCATTCTTGCACATCTACAGTCTAGATCTTTGTATTCATGGTTGCTTAATGTGATGAGCAAAGGGCCGTAATCCCTCTTTTCTATTATTTTAAGTTATTTTACATAATGTTATGAAAAGCTTGCTTTACGTAGTCCAGAATCAATTCAAAGACCTATGGGTAGGAACTGCATGGGGTAAATGTTGGTATCAATGAAGCCCATCTTGCTACACGGCAGCATTTCTCAGGACCCACCAAGAGCTGGAGAGGAGCCTGCCACCGGGTGTTTGCAAGCAGACCATTAATACAAGCTTGATGACAATGTTATACAAGAAGATCCATGATCAGACATTTGTACTTGAAGAAAATTTTTTCATATTTTTTCTATTTTGCACATATGTTAACATGAAAGTATTACTTTAAAAAATCAGCGAATGAACTTGCTTTCACTGTAACAAAGAGAGCATAAGGAGACCCCATCCTCTGAGTATCAGGCTCCATTGATTTCTTTTTTTTTTTCCTGTTTCACACTTGAAATTTTACACTATTTTTAAGTCCCCTTGTCCAGATGCAAACCAATCAGTGTTCTTGGCTCATGTTCCTAGCTCCTCGTGATCTATATCTTCAATCTGGATCAACCTCTGCAGGCTATTAGATAAGAATCATCTTGCTTTTCTAGGAGTTGAACTTTCATGACTTAGCGCCTTCATCTCTAGTATTCTTTTATTTTTTTTTCTTTGTTTGCTTTCCACTACTTTTCATTTGATCAGACAGCATCTGGCTTCTCGCTCCACACCCTTCACACCCCCGTGCCCTGCCTCAGACTACTTCATCCCTGTGGCCCGTGACCCAGCATGCTACATTCACACATTTTTCTGGAAGTTTAAGAGTGTGAAAAAAATCAAAACTTTGGTTCAGTTCATCCAGCTTGCAGAAGAGCCTGGGATATTAATTAATAAATTTACTCAGTTTTAGATGCTACAAAGGCACTGGCAGCAGATGCATACTCTTCTTTGATTTCTACCTGCACAATTAGGATCACCATGCTTATTTTTCCTTCATTTGGTCAAGCAACTGTGGCAGGGAGAGGCAAAGAAGGTTGCTTTTTTTTGGTAAAAGAAATTCTTCAAGTATAAATGTTTGCATACACCTGTCAAAAGGCTTCACTCTGACACTCAAAGATTTGGCATTTGAACTCAGAGTGCAGAACAACTCATGTAGAGGACAAAAATCATCATATAACAATCCCCTAGATTATGGGTCAGACAGGTGGGACAGGGAGATGACAGCAGTGTTAGTGGCCCCTTGTCACCCTGTGTTTGCAGGGTTATGGACAAATGTAATTAAGGGGCGGTGCTGGTGTGCCTCTGGTCTCAAGGTTAATTAACCACAGGAAAATGACACCTTCAGGTGTCCTGTATCATAGCAGCGCTCACAGAGAGAAGCATGATTTTAAATTGACAGCACTAACACAGCCAGACAGCGCAACTGAAACCAGCAGAGGTGAAAACAGAGACTGACATAGGTTGCTGCACTGCTGACAGGATGGGAAAAGGACACTTCCTCCCTGCCCTTGGTAGAAATAACACGGAAAATATACCCAGGATGTCTCTCTGGAAAGGGAGGATTCACCATGCCTGACTGTGCGCGGGGAGCTTCCCTCGGGTTTGTCCTCCACTGCAGCCTTCCGGGGTCTGGCCTTCCTGATCTTGGCATTTCTACCCCATCATATGTAGATTCTACACTCCCAGAAATCCTCTGCTCCTGCCCGAGGACAGCTAGCATAATGCTGCAGTGCTAATGCCCCTACCCCTCGCTGGAAGCCGAGACCTTTAGTTGAGACCCTTCCCCTCTTGGAAGCCTATTTTCTTCTCACTTGAGGTCATTCTAATTTGTTGCATTGTTTCTTTATTCTCAGTCTCCAGCTATGTGCAGACTTGTCTGCTCCGTGATTGTGCATCTTCAGTAACCTAGACAAGAAAGATTCAAAAAGAGAATCTCTGGTCTTCAATAAATAGATCCCTGGATTACTCCCAGGCTATTTTCGACTGCCTGTGGAACTAGGCCTGAGTTGCCTGCTAAGGCACAGATACCCCTTCCCCAAGGTGACAGGCACCCAGGCAATCAGCGTGGAGCCCGCTTAGTCTTCTCTGAGCACTGAATGCAGTGTGCCCAGCTCTCTCTCCAACCAAATCCCCTCTGCTATCAATTTGTAAACAACTCAGCTCTGCCTGCATAATATGTGAGCAGGCAGAGCCAGCACCACACTGTGCCCTTCCCGTTCCCAGCCAAGTGCACCTGCTGCCCAGGGCTCTGGCTGCCTCTGCCGCTACTGCTGTTGTTATGCGCTGCCATCGCCTGCCCTGCTGCTTGCGGTGCTGGCGGCACATCTTCGGCATGGGGAGGAATGTTTATTAGTTTTAATTGGTAGACACGGCTGGACAGTGACATTTGGGGAGCACCGTAACATTCATGCTGTAGCAAGTGCCGGCTGCAATAGCAGATGAAGGTGGCCCAACTTAGAATACAACCCACAGATTTCTGCCCTTCTAGAACACTGGCTGGGAGCCCTTTCTTTCACCACAAGACCCTGCACACTGCCCATTCTTTACAAATCTATGACTTCATGCTTTCCTAAGTGAAGAGTTTTTACCTATTTTGAAATGCAATGGCACATTAAAAATAAATACATTTCCTTTCTCTACAAACCATAAACACATACTCTACAAATATGGGTACCATCCCTCTTGTTGACCCACGCATCATCTCCCTGAATTTACTGTGAATATGCCCTGAGTTATAGGACTGACTCCTAAATGACATCCCACTGTACACTTAACAAATCACTTTTCTGCAGAAATTTGTTTTACTATCAAATTCTATTTCTAACTATAACCAAGCCCTCACTTCCAAGGATCTCCAAAGCTTCCTAGCTTTTCCAGTTTTCACCTGTGTAGCTACTCTTTGACTTTATGTGGTCCCATGCCTTTCCTTCCTGCAGCGTCCACACAATCAGACCCACAGCAGAATTATGTGAAAGCGTTAGAGTTCTTTCACAGCAGCAATGAACATGTGAGCTGCCAACTGCCTCCCTTTTAAAGCTAGTCCCGTACAATGGTACACAATCATATACACAAAGGAAACAGTCCTTTGTTCAGGATTCCTCTCTGCTTCAACCCATCCACAAAGCATTGACTTCGCCAGATCCTCGGAAGCCAAGAACTTGGCTTGAAGTTGCTGCTTTACGCTTTAGTAATGCTGGTATGTGTCGCATATAGCTTCTGCTTGTTTATACATTTATGTCAGCCTCAGCTGCTGTGGGACTGCGCTGAGCCCGCTTAGTAGCTTGTAAAGCACAAATGCAGGAACTCTAAACCTCTTCTGCCACCCAGCGGGCAAACAGAAACTACAGTCCCTGGGAAATGCATGTCTAGGACCTGGAAAGCCAACTTGTTAAATGTTGGATTTAATCTCTTTTTAAAGGGGCAAATTATAACATATATACCATGATCTCAAATGTGGTAACTAAAACAGACCTAAGAAAATGGTTCAGTGACTCCAGATCTTGTACACATTAACAACTAGATACAATGCCCTATATTAATAACTAATTATAATGCTCTTGAGTTGTTGATTTATAAAACAAAGTGACCTGAGTAAATAAAATCACTGCACTGAATTTCTTCCCAGATTTTCAGGGCCTTTTTTCAAACCATCTGTTGTTTAGCTATGTAGCATTTCAAAGTGGAAGTTCATTGTGGTTATTAGTGGGACAGAGATTATCTTTGAAACATATAGCTCATGTCACACCCTAAAGCATACACAGTCACAGGAGGTGGTACTCAGCCCACAGCACTGAGATTAGGGATATATAGATCTATGTGGCTCACATGTGAGAGCACCGAAATTTTCAAATGGTGACACATAATGCTGCAAAATGAACAAATACATTATTAAATGACTTCCAAATCACTGCTGGCTGAGTCTTGGTTATTGTCTTGACGTAAGGCTAAGGTCTAACAGAACCCCCTAGATATAATAGATAGCTGATGACCGCAGGCTTTTAGGAGAATAAGGGCCCCAAAAGATTTTAGGAAGACCCTCCACAGCGCAGATGGCATGCCTCCTAAGGCTGCTCAGCTTTCAACTATGAGGGAGATTTAGAACACGCTAAAGGTATAGAAATTACGGAATCAACTATTTTTCTCCTAAGAATGTAAAATAAGAAAACAAGACCTATGCATAATTTATGGATGCCCCGGGACAGTCTTAAATTATGCAACCCACATATCAACAAAAAGTTGCCTAATGTATTCCTGGTTATTCCTTGACACTGACCCTCCTCCAACCCCATCTCAATACACACACTCGCACACTCACTCTATTTCAGAGACAAGTCAGTTAAAGAAACCTGCTTGTATCTTCTATGGGATAGAGATTCATTTCTAAAGCAAATACACCAGTGAGCAGGGAAGCACAAAGGCATTTGCTAACTAAATGCTTCTTTTATCAACTCAGTGGTCTTCCCTGCTCAGAAAGCTTCTCAAACATGTGTAATGGGATTAAAAGCACTCTCAATAAAGTTCATTACCTTAGTGGTCCTTCCTATCTTCATGTGAAATTAGCTGTGTCTCCTATATGTACATCTACTTAAGGTAGTAATTTAATGGCAAGAACATCTATATCGAAGAGTATTATTTTTCCCCTTGGATCTGTTTCACACTTAGAAATCTTTTCATGCTCCTTGGAATAAAAAACAGAAACACTGTTTGCTTTCTGATTCAGGGACATAATGAAGAAAGTTACAAAGGAAGAGAATTTAAGATTTTAAAAGCAATAATCCTACAAAGAACAATGCCACAATAGGTTCCTTAAAATCCCTAATAGAGGAGGGAGATGGATAGACTCCACATTTGGTTTTGATTAAATATCCTCTACATTTTAATCTAATCTTTCATCTTATTTTCATCTTCTCCTTTCCATGCATCCAGGCTCTATCCTGCCACACATGTTTCCCATATCTCCTTATTTTAGCAAGTCATGTTTTTTCTCATAAATTCTCAAACTAAGTATGCTTACTCCACAATAGAGTTTCTGTCATAGGTTTCGGCTCCCTGTCCTTGTATGAATAGAATGCTATTTTTTGCAAATTCCCATGTGACCCAGGACCTGAAACTAATTGTCTACCCAGCCCCAGAATTATATCCCATCTTACATGATCATTGTCATGACTTGCCCATCAGTTCACAGTGGCTTTGTAACCTTGGTCATGTCATGGACTTGGAGGCATCCATGCCAACAATGTGTATGTACAGAGGAGTAGGAGAAGGGCAGAAGGTACAAGGGTTCTGGAGTCTGACACCACATTCCGGGGAGAGAGACTTCTCTGTACCTTTGGGTACAGTTCTTTGTAGAACTAACTCTTGAAATTCTCCCAGACATCAGGAAGTCAAACATCCTTGAAAATCATCATGGATGCATGGAATCTGGGTCTGTGATTGGCATGTGACCCTGGGGATCATTATCAGAGACTCTGACCTTCACAGAAGTTGTTAGAATTTGGCTTCTTAGGTCAAATGGACGCTAACCTGTCCCATTGCCAAATTACATGCAGGCAAAACAACAGCTAGTTCAGAGTACTTTTGTCTCATCAGAACCCTGCCTATAACTTTCATCATTTTATACAATGGCACTAAAAAGTATCTTAACTCTATTCCACTCCTTCTCCTTCACATACAGTCATTCCTAGAAATCTATAGTTTTTCCTTTTTATATATCTCTTGAATAAACCTTTTATAATCTAGTCTATATTCTTTGACTTTAAGTCAGATCCTCATTTTTGTCTTGGACTATTGTTACAGATTCATAAGTCTTCTATTTCAAATAACTTCTTCATTCTGCCTCTGTATAACCTTGGAAATTTCACTTTTAGTAGCTCCAACACAGGCTTAAAATGCAACAATGTCCTCACACTTTCAGATTCAAACTAATACTATTTTGTGTGGTAAACAGTTATTTTGTGTTTGACACATGATTGAAAAATCTAACTTGTTCTCTGACCTTTCTTGTTTTTATCCTCTATCATCCAGCCATACAGAAATAATTACAGATGCCAAATTTTGTTTCTCGCCTCTGGGCCTTTGCATGTCAGATTTCTCTGCCTGAATGGCTGCACTAACAAATCTCTTTCAGCTGGGAGGATTGTGCAGAGAAGTATCTCAGAATCCTTATCTTTCATCCTCATTTCTCTCTTGCCCCCTTACTCCTACAATACCATGCAGTACTTACCTCTTACATAACATTGAGCTTACATTATTTGGGCATTTGCCTTCATACAACATGAATCAGAGTTGAAAGGTACAGCTTGGCATTGAAATTTTATAATTCTAGAAGTCTCAGAAATAGTTAATGGTGCAAAAGCAAGAAGAATCGAGATCTCTTGATTCCCTGTCCTGTTACCTCTTTATTACAAATATATTGTTTTAGACTTAGTTTATTTTGCACTCTGGTGGTTAAAACTCAGAACTGTCACTTAAGACAAATAGCTTCTGATAATGGCTTTACCGGAGCCCTATAGTTAGAATTGCACAAGGCAAATCAGTTAACCTTCTTATCATCCTTCTTTGTTTATTTACAAAATAGGGGTAATAGCATTGTTCATCCATTTATTGCAAAGAAATGATTAATTAGGGGCCAATGAAACCAGTCTTCATGGAAATGATTAAAGACAATACCAAGACAAAAAGTAGTGCCCTCATGCTGGTTTTGGTCTGCCAATATCCTTCTGTGGGTTTACTAATCACGAGAAATACAACCACAGCATAATCTTGAGTAGATGCTTTTTTCTCCATCTTCAATATCCGAAAAAGTAACAAGAAACTAACAGAAGACCCACCAAATATTATTTATACATATCAGCTGGTGTTTAAAAATGGAGTTCAGTATATTTCTAACTTCAGTATGTGTTTATGTAGCAGGCAATAATCCCTCGACTTCCCAGAATTGTACTTTGATGTGTTTACTTAATTCTATATGTACATAGATCCTGCCCAGAATGCATCAACATACAAGCCTGCTGTGAAAAATCATTATAATTGTGATGAAATAAAATACAGATTTTTTTCAGTTTTTCAAATGATCAGGGTTGTGTTACCACATAGATGAAAACAGAATCCTCTACACGGAATTTCTTCTGTACTTCGCTCAAGTGCTGCCTTATCTGAGAGCTGTCCCCAAACTTCCTACATAAAACGGCAATTTTACCTGATCTCCAACATTTGAACTCAAGGTTAAAGGTGCTCTAACACACACAGGCCCACTCTGTCTTATTTCCTGTGCTCAGCTTCTTCTGAGCTCCATTTTCATTCCTGCATCCCAATACCCTTTATTTTTTTTTCATTTTAGTCTTTATAAACCCTTCCCTCACTTTTCTATGTTCACCCAGATACCTTTCTTTCTTTGTATTTTTTTATTTTTTATTCGTTTTACTGAGAAAAAAAGATAAAATAGCAGTGAAACAGTTTCAGAACAGGTTAGTAGGGCATTGCATACCATTGTCTTATTTGGAGGACAAGATACAGACATGATATCTTGTCTAAACAATATTGGTATGAACCTTTCTTCTCATTGAACTCAGAGAAAGTAGCTGTATATCTACCCTAACTGTCTTGTATATACATATATATTTTTCCCTACAAAATGGTCTGACAAAACAAAACAAAAATGAGGGATATAAGTAGAGGATCAATACCCTTTATTTTGATTACTGAGCAATGGCCTTTTTTCTCCACCAGAGTTTAAACCTCATAGAAGCACTTCTTTTTCTTTAACATGTCACTGATGCCTATAAGGGTATTTAGTAAGTGAGTATCCTCATTACATGTGTTCTTAAATAATGAGTAGCTTGTACTCAATGATAGCTACAACTTCCAATTGGAAATTTTTAAAAAGAAAGAAAGAAAGAAAGAAAGAAAGAAAGAAAGAAAGAAAGAAAGAGTTAAGTTTTCTGTGGTCTTTCACCTGCTTTGTTTGCTGAACAAAAATTTTTGTCAAGTCTCCTATTGCTGAGCTGTGACTATTGCCTTCAATGGTCTAGCATGCTCAGTAATTTTCACTGAAAGTTGCCACAGAGTCACTAGTGATAAGCATTTCAGTCAGAATATTCTAAAACCATTGTGTTATTTAGAAATCCCTGGGAAACTTCAGTGTCTGGTGCTGTACGTCAGGTGTGAGAATACATGACTGATAAAATTTCCATGACTGAAAATTAATGGTTCTACATTAATTCCACATTAATTGTTCACTGCTTTTGAAAATAAATGTATTTATTCTCAACGACAAAAGAGTGAAACAACCTGAAGGAACACGATGTCCTCATGGCTAGCACGGCGCTCTCCCAACTGCTTGCTGATGCTGAGTGTTGCTGATAGCCTTTGCACCACCGTAGGACAATGACAGGAGAATCTGTTTCTTTTTCTTTTTCCCATAATTTGATTGAGAAACAAATAGCAATAAGACAGTTTCAAACCAAATTGGTAGGACAGTTTCAATAATTA
>NDGN011545828.1:1191-26735 GCA_002564285.1 Tympanoctomys barrerae | reverse complement strand
GCTTCTGTTCAAATCTTAGGAGTCCCTACTTTTGAATGATTTGCTGGTTCTCTATTAGAGCTATGTTTTACAACTATTTCTCCCAGTCTGTGGGGCAGAAGCTTTAAATGTTGACACAGACCCAGTGGATCTGTTTTGTTTTGGCTTTTTCTTATAGTTGATTCTATATTTGGCTTGATACTTGTGCCTCTGGGTTGGGAGTGAGAACTGGAGTCCTGCACACAGTGAGGTGGACAGAATAGCCAGAGGAGTGGCAGGTGGACAAAGGCAGATTCTGTTGGGGTGAAGGTCAGCAGCCTTGGGTGGAGGCTTTTCAGGGCAAGGGCTCGGAAGGCAAATGCTTTGGATAGTAGGGACTGGGCTGAATTTTTTAGGACTCATTGGAGTCACTAGCTATTCCTTAGGAGCCTTTTAGAGTGGGGAACAGGCAAAATCACAAGAGAATGTGGTGGCACAGTGCTTGTGATTCACAGTGGTGCTGGGCAGAGTTTCCGCTTGGTCACCTGGGCAGGAGCAGCTCTGTGCCAGCACAGAAGAAACAGATCCCCCTGTGTGTTCTCAGAGACTCTAGTGGCCCCAGCAGATCTTCAGCAGCTCACTTCTGGGCCAGAAAGGCTGAGGGCTGGGCGAGGGCAGCAGTGAACCAGAGCCAGACGTCCAGCCCTCCCCTCCACCCTGGGGAAGTTTCTCGCCTACACGGGGTGCGAGTCAGACCCCCATACCCACCCCGGAGCAGGAACCCCAGGCTTTGGAGCTTGCTTTTCTTTCCACTGGGGTGTCTCTTCCTCTCTTCGTGATTCCTGCATCCAGGGGTTTAGTCTAAAGTCTATTGAGGAGCACTGGATTCCCTGCTCTCATGATTTGGAGTTTCCAGTGGCCCCTCCCTGTGCATCTTGCAGTACCACCGTGAAACACACTTGGGCTGCGCGTTCACCAGGACTGCCTGTCCTGTTCCCTGGAGGGTAAATATAAGTATCATGGAGGTGTGGGATCTGTCCCTCTGTCTCTATCTCGTTCTCTGTCTGGTTCTCTCCTCTCACTTTCTGTTTTGCCATTTTGTTCTTACCTCTAACCCATGCCTTGAACAACATCTGCCACTCGAAGGTCCTCAAAAGTATTCAGGGCATGAGTGGACGAGAGGCCATCTGCCTCCTTTTCTAGAATCTGCCTGATGGTGGCCCTCTGGTTCTGTAGGAGAAAATGGGATCCATTCAAGGCCTACTGAGGCTCACCCAGCAGGTGGAGAAATCCTCCTACCCCTGTGTGCAGATGAGGAGACGGAGGCCCCAAGTGCAAAGGACTTAGCCAAAGTCTCTCACATGGACAGCAGCAGAGGACACGGGAGCCCATGGCACTCACTCCCAGCTGCAAAGCAGAGTCCTGACGGGCCCCCCAGGGCAGGCCCCAATCCAGCACTGTGTTCCAGGATGGTTCTAACAGGTCTCTTGGTGCTAGGGGACAAACACTATTGTTTCCCAGTGGAGCTGGAGGAACCTGTGGGCCCCAGGGTGCTTCTTTGCAGGCCAGCTGTGGCCTTCACCCTCTCACCTTCCTTTGGAGAGGAGATGGTGAGACTTGGAAGTGGTCAGTGTCCTCTGGGCTCCAAATAAGTCTGTTTGCCCTGTGCATGGCCTTTTTCATCCATAGTGCAGCCCCCACTTCAGCCCCACCCAGCCCTGATTCCTGCCACTTCTTGCACAGATCTCATTTTGCTAGGGACCCAGCTCCTCCTTTTGCACAGCCTACAGGCTGTGGACCCTAGGCAGATCCCCTGGGAGGGGAGCAGAGGAGGGAGTTTTATCAGGCTTTGGACAGCTTGGCCTGAAGATCAAACGTCCCTCCTTCTGCCACACCTTCCTGCCTTCCCCCTGCAAACCCAGTGAAGTGAGAACTTGCTAGCCCTCTCTCCCTTGTGAGGAATACAGTCCTTGCGTCCTGATGTTTGAGTCTGGCCCTCTGTGTCCCCCAGGAGAGTTCCACTGTCACATGTCTTACAGCAGGACTCATCGTGGCCTTACCAGCCTCTCCCGAGTGGCTCCTTACATGAAGTCTGGCCCATTTCTGGAAGAAGCCCTAGCCCTGATCACTGCTACCCCAGCAATGTCACAGAAGCACAGGACAGGCTGAAAGGCACTGTACCACTTCCTGGCCCTGCATGTGGCTGGCTTTGTCTGATTAGTCCCTAGCCCTGCAGACACCACTGTGAGAGACTTAGTTCTCAGGTAGACCACTACCACCAGAACTCTCAGCCTACTCTCCTCCAGGGGCCAAGGAATTAATGTGGCTACTTCCTTTCTAGAAAAACTAGCCTGTGTGAGCTGAGGCCAGGGATATAAGGCTGTTGGAGTGGGTCCCCCAGCTAGAGTGATGGACAATAGGCTGGTCCCTGAGCCCTCAAATTGGTTTCACTATTTCATGAGTCTGTGATTTTCCTGCTAGCTCCACTCTGACATGTTAACAAATCATCTTGGGGTGGACAGTATTGACTGGGAAGGGGCATGAAGGAAACTTCTAGAAAGAATGCTCTACATCAGTGCTGTTTGACAGAAACCTGGCACATAACGTAAGCCCCATGGTAGTTAAAGTGGCTCTATAGTAAAATGAAACTGATTTCAACAACATTTTACCTAACCCACATATCTAAAATATTATTTCAACATGTAATCAATGTAAAACACTATTAATGAGCCTTTTGATACTCTTCATTATAAATTCTCAAAATCTTGTATTTTGCAGTACATCTCAATTTGAATCAGCCACACTTAAAATTAGGTAACCACCGGTGAGTGGCCCTGGCCGTGACAGTGCAGGCCTGTCTTGATCTGGGTGGCAGTTATATGTGTAAATGTGCAAAACCAGGACTTGCTATACAACAGAGATTTGTGCCCATAAGTTATTCTTCAATTAAAAGTATTTTAAATCCTCTAGGGATCTATTCAAATTCTACTTGTGCTTTTCTGAGCCCACCTTAGTTGAGAATAGCAGCAAGTGTTATACTGTGTCGTGTTATATTAATTCCCTCTTTGTCTATAGCCTGCTGATTGTGTGTATTTCTCATTGACTTTTTAAATTTTTTTATTTGATCTATGGATGAATGAATTAAGGACTGGGGATTGAACCAAGGACCTTTGCACTGACCTACATCTCCAAGCCTTTTAAAAAGTATTTCTATTTTGAGACAGGATCTTGCTAAATTGCCCAGGATGGAAGATGGGCTCAAACTTGTGATCCTCTTGTCTCAGCCCACCAAAGTGCTGAGATTACAGGCATCCAACACTAGGCCTGGCTTTACCTGCTTTATTATAAGCACCTGAGGGTGGAAACCCTTGGTCTGTCCATTGGGTAATTTCCCATCCCACCTCCCATAGATGCTAAGGAAGCACAGCCGAATTTAGTCCCCACTGGCACACCTCTCTGGGTCAGCTGCAGGACAGGCTGCTCATTTCCTTTTGTTTCTCAGTCCTGTTCCAGATGTTGGCAAAGGAGAAGGAGAGGAAGAGGAGGAAGAGGACGGCATGGGGCTGCGTCTGACTACCACTTCCAAGAACTGCCTTCCTCGCCGGGGCATCAGTATCCTGGAGAAGCTGATCAAGACGTGCCCTGTGTGGCTGCAGCTGGGCCTGAGCCGGGCAGAAGTGACCCAGATCCTACATCAGGAGGTTGCCGGGGTGAGTCAGCAAAAGCAGACATAGCTCACAGAGCTCAGGGAGCATTTTGGGGGTAGCAGCTGCCCCCCAAGAATTGCCTGTGTGCTTTCTTTTCTGGTCTTTACCTGTTTTCATCTACAGTGTTTCTCCATATGGGAAGACCACCTTCTGCTCTGGGGAGCAGGGAGTGAGGGGCAGGTGGGCCTTGCTGGACGTTGAGATTGGAAGGGCAGGATAGTGGGGTCTGGAAGCCATGCTGGCCTCTGACCCTGAAAGCTCAACCAGGAGGCCGGGAAGCAGAGCACCAGGATGAGAATTGTTTCAGACTCTCTTATTTTACAGATGAAAGGAAGAGAACTAAGCATGATGGTCGGATGTTTTGGAGTCAGGTTGTGTGAGCTGAGCTAACAGTTTCAGTTTTCTGAGCCTCTTGTTTTGTCATTTTGAAATGAGGAATTAACACTCCCTCCCAGGGGTTCTGTTCCTACTATATGGGAAGAGAGATAGATGATGACTGGATGGACGAATAATAGATGATGGATGATGTTGATGGATGATTAACAGATGAATGATGGATGACAGACAGTGGAAGATGGGAGATAAATGTATGATGGACAAGAGGTGATAGATGAATGAGGCACAGATGAAGATAATGAGTGATGGATGATAGATGGATGATGGACAATGAGTGATGGATGATCAGTAGATGATGAGTGGATGATGGATGGCCAATGGATGATTGGTAGTGCTTGATGGATGATGGACAGTGGATGATGGATGGATGATGGACAGTTGTCCTGCTTACTTTTCTCTTGTTGCTGAGACAAAATACCCAATACCCTAAATTATGGAAGGAAAGGCTTATTTAGCTCACAGTCTGTGGAGTTTTCAGTACATAATCAGTTGGCTCCAAGGCAGGGTAGCAGGGCGTAGGAGCAACAGTTCAGAGTGACAGAAGACAGCCAAGCAGTAAGAGCAAAAGCAGGGAGAGCAAGCTTGTTTTCCTCCCTTATATGGTAAGCAGGCTGCCCCTCCTCTGGGTGGGTGCAGCACTCACTCTGTGCACTCCTATTGCACAGGCTCATGATGTTTACAAAGTGAGGATCCTGGATCCCTGCTGAGTCACTTAGACTTCTAAACTTCTCAAGTTGATCCAATGTATCCACCATTAAAATGATGGATTATGGATGGTTGATGAGTGGATGGGCAATGGATGATGGACAGCCAATGGATGGATGAGGATGACAGACAATTAATGATGGATGATAGATGGATGAGTGGATGGTGGATAACGGATGGATGAGGGATAGGTAGATGACAAGTAGATAAAATGAGTCAGAGCTTTTTATACGCTGCCTTCTATCCCCCACACAGTCCTCTTCTGTGCTACTCCCTTTTTAAAAAAGTAGTACCCATATGCATTCATGATTTTTTAACAAGCTGGATAGAAATGAATAAACTTTTAAAAAGTAAATATCTCACAAAGATCTTTTCAATCTACCAAAACCCAACTCTCCCCAGCACCTCCTCTTTTTAATTGAGGTGAAATTCTTATCACATAAAATTAGCAGTTTTCAACTGTACCGCTCCGTGGCACTTCATGCATCCACGGCGTTGTCTGACCACTACTTCTACCTAATTTCCAGATGTGTTCATCACCCCCGAAGAAAACCCCACCCCTGCTATGTGGTCACTTCCTATTTCCCCTCCCCCACGAAGCTCTGGGGCCACCAGTCTGCTTCAGAAGTCATTTTGCCAGGAGCACAAGTTATTAAAGATTGAACGCAGGGCCTTCACACTGAGCTAAATCCTCAGCACTTTTTATTTTTCACTCTGAGACAATATTTTGCTACGTCACTAAGTTGCCCTGTCTGGCCTTGAACTTGCAGCCCTGCTGCCTGAGGCTCACGTAGTCCTGAGGTTACAGATTAGCACCACCATGCCTGGCTCATGTGACTCTTTGAAGTCATCTTCCACATGACCCACAGCTGTGACCACAGCGTCCCCACTGGTCTTCCTGTACTCTCGAGTCTTCCCCTGGTGCTTCCTGGGAATAGACCCTCTGCCCCTTGGTAGCTTAGGAGTGTTATGTTGCTACTGTGACCATCTTACAGATGTACTGTGATTCTTCCTCGGCTAAGGAAGTGGTAAAAAATAAAGCTGGGGGCTCTCACCAGTAGCTATCTCTAGCATCCCCCAGGTTAATGCCCAGACAGTCCTCCATTTCTTGGAAGGATACAACTCAAAAACAGGCCCACAGAGCATGTATTTTTAAAAATTCTCATGGAGCTGAGCATGGAACCCAGGCCCTCCTGAACACTAGGCAAGCACTTTACACTGACTGCCTTGGAAGGCACAAGTCAATGGCCATTTTCTGGACTATTCTTGGTCATCAGGAGGGCTGTGTTTGGGCATGTGTGTAGATGGGCCCAGGCCAGACAGTGGGGGCCAGTCCTAGCAAGAGGCAAGCGGATCTTTAGTACAGCCAGGTCAGTACTAATGCATGACCGCTTTGTCAAAAGATGTCTCATCATAAACAGAATAAGCCAAGTGAAAATGGCCATCGTGTTTCTCTTTGGGACGCTTATGGATGTGAGGCCCTTTACTTTACAAGTACCATCTTTCAATAATGCTGCGAGGTGAGCTCTGCCGTTGTACCCATTTTATAGTCAATGAGTTCAGGGCTAAGAAGAGAACCTTACTTGAGCTGCCTCCAAGAGGACTCTGTGAGTGCGCTTCTCACAGCCCTGGGGCAGCTGGGGCTGACTCCTGCTGGGAAACCCAGGGGACTGGTATAGGACAGGAATCGCAGGGTGTTCCTGTCAAAACAGACAGAGGGAGGGGCAGGGAGCTATGTGTTCTTCACTGAGTCCTAACACTCCCGGGACAAAACCTATGGAGCATGAGGCTTCATTTTCTAGCCCTCTTTGCCCTAGGATTAACCAGAAATAGCCCCTAGCCAGGGCTGCTTGCTAGAGGAGTGGGGTCAGCGAGCGAGGGGCCCAGGGTGGGGCCCCAAGGCCAGTACCACTGGAAGTGAAATCAACTCCATCCTCCCAGGATCCAACTGACCAGTGACACCCAGCTGAGAGTTGAGTCCAGTCCTAGCTGCACCAGAGCACAGCCACCACCCAAGAAGGAGCAGGAAAGAAGTGGAAGTACAGTGTAATCAGCCCTCTGTCCCCCCGGGGTGCACCTCTACAGATTCAACCAACTATGTATGGGTGGAAAATGTTTGAAGAAAAATTTTCAGCCATACCAAATGTGTCCAGACTCATCCCTAAACACTGTGGGGGATTAACCACTTGCACAGCTTTTGCATTGTGTAGGATATTGTAAGTGAGGATTTAAAGCATCTAGGAGGATGCGCATAGATCCTGGCAATTACAGTCTTGCGTGGCTTAATGATAAGGATGTTTTCTGAGAAGCGTGCCATTGGGCTCTTTCGTCATTGTTGTACGAACCCAAGATGGCCATCTGCACAGTTTTATTAGATCCTCGCGGCAGCTTCTGTCAGGTAGGCATCGTTAGGGTCCCGTTTCTTCATGCAGAATAGAGGCACATTGACTCGCCTGCCTGGGGTCACACAGCTATGGAGTAGAGTGTTCCTGGCACAGTCTTCAGGAATGCTGTAGAAGCCTTTCACTAAATAAAATTTCTCTCACACACCGGTCTGAGATCCTCTCATTGTCGTGACCCCATCATTTTGAAGGATACAAACACCGTGGCTGGTCCCCATTCCAATAGCTCTCAGCAGCCTCCTGGGTCACCTGGCAGCAAAAGAGGCAGTGTGTTCATGGCCAGAGCCAGGGCTCAGCTCCCGCCGCCCCAGAATCCATGACCTTAAGCACACTCCATCTCCTCCAGGATTGTCTCCCCTGAGCCTGCCTCTCTGATAGGATGTTCAGAACACGGTGACTTATGTGTTTCCAGCCACAAGGCACTCGAAAGCCACCTTTCTGTATTCTGCAGTTACACTGGTTTGGTTTTTATTTTAGAATAGTTTTACAGAAAAGTTGCAAAGATAGCATAGAGGGTCACCTGCACCCACACCAATTTCCTCCTGCCGTGAACACTCAACAGTAGCATGGAAACCTCACCCCGTCAGTGGTTCTAAACAAAGTCTGTACGTAAGATCTCCTTCGTCTTTGTCCTTTTCCTGGTCCAGGCTCGCATCCAGGATCACATACATGTAATCATCGATCCCTTAGGCTCCTCGCATTTATGAACTTCTCAGACTTTCTTTTTGATGACCATGGGTTTTTTTTTTTTTTTCATTTTGTTTTGTTTTGTTTTTGCAGAACCAGGGATTGAACTCAGGTCCTTGCACTTGCCAGGCAAGCACTTATTCTACTGAGCTATCTCCCCAGCCCCTAAGAATAGGTTTTTTTGTTTTGTTTTGTTTTGTTTTGTTTTTTATCAGTGTCCAGCCTTCAAGGGGTTTTTGTTTTTGTTTTGACCATGGGAAGCACTGGTTGAGGGCTGGGAAGGTAGCTCAGAGGTCTAAGCACCTCTACCCAGCAAGCGCGAGGACCTGGGTTTGATCCCTGGCACCACGTGCCATGAGGGCTCCACCCTCATGTGCCCTGTGCCTGCCATCAAAACTGGGTATGGGGGTGCACACCTGTAATCCCAGCACTGGGGAGGCTGAGACAGGAGGATCACTACGAATCCAAACTCCTTAGTGAGGCCCTGTACCAAATACATAAATAAATAAAAGATTTTTTTAAATTTTAAAGAAGCACTAGTGAGGCACTTCGTAGAATGGTCTTCCATGGGGATCTGTCTGAGGGCATCCCAGTTGGTGTCTGTGTCCCTTTGACACTGCACACAGAGTGTGTGCATGGTGCACGTCTTTGTCAATCGACAACTTCCTTACTTTGTGGCAATAGGCGTTGCTACAGCTTCACCTTATTTCCTGCCTGCCCCATCCTGGAGTCAAACATCTGTCCATTGGTTGGAGAATGGTATTCGAAAGCAGGGTCTGGGTGCTGGGGGGTTCATTACTACTGGGGTGTCCTTGCTTCTAGGCCATAAGGCTGTCTTTAATGAGTGAAGCCTCTTTTGAAAGTGGTGGGTAAGCTTAAGAGTACCAGGCAGGGGCTGGGGAGATAGCTTGGCAGCCTGAGCACCTGCCTGGCAAGCACAAGGTACTGAGTTCACTCCCTGGTACTGCATGCCATACAGGCCCCAGAACCCTGGGTGTGCCTTGCTGGCCCTGAAACTAGGCATGGTGGTGCATGCCTGTAACCCCAGCACTGCAGAGGCTGAGACAGGAAGATCACTATGCGTCCAAACTACATAGTGAGACACTGTATCAAAAAAAAAAAAAAAAAAAAAAAGAGTAGCAGACAGGGAAATGTCCTGTGGACACGCACAAAGATGCCTCAGAGGCCCTCACTTGCGTGAGCCCAATGCTAATGCCATTCATTAGTAGCTTGTCATTACCCTTCAGCAAAGTGCCCCCGACCCTTCATGAGGCTGAGGCCAAGGGACAGGCATCATTGGCTGTTGCAGGACCACTGGGCACAAAGCACCAGCTCTTATCCCTCCAGCAGCCCTAGAGAGCAGGGACACAACCGCTGCACTGCGGGAGGAGCCTAGCTCTGTGGAGCCAGGGGACACGTCCTGAGCGTTACGGCTGCGAAATGGTGGACCCTGACTTGAATCCACAACTGACGGCCTTCACAGGCTTTTTTAAAAATACAGTGACCTGGCCTCAACCCCAGCAATGCTACTTCTTCTGGAGTGACTTGGGTCATGTCCGCTCTGTGTGTTTTAAAAGCTCCCCGGGTGATTCTGATCTGCAGCCAGCGCTGAGACTGCCGCTCTGTGCCGTGTTAGAGCTGTGTTACAAGTCATAAGAACAAGCCTCACGTATATAAAATGCAGGTAGCGGGTACTGCCTTTTCTTCCACTCCAGTCTTTGTGCAATGCTCCATGCTGTGCTCAGCTCTGTTGGGTCAGGATTCAAGATGAGAGGACACTGGCCACGAGTCTGCCTGCTCACGCCTGCATGTGTACAGGGTGGGGTCTGAGCGTGGGACTGCCCACCTCCCTGGGCACAGAAGCCCCGTGTGCTTGTGGCCTCTTGAAAGAACCAGCTGCTCCTGTTGCTGCCCTAATGGGCATGGTTGGAAACTTCTCTCATGCAAGTGGAAAATAATCCTAAAATAACAAAAGTGGAAACGCAGACGACTCTGGGTGGTGCAGGCCAAACATGGATGGTGAAAACAGAAGCATGCGCAGTGTGTGATGCTCTCGATTTTTATGTAACTCAAGGGAGGGGGCAGAGTGGTTGCATGTTTCTCCCCCAAATCACACTGTACCTCACCTGCAGTGGAGTCCATCAGTCCTCTCAAGACCCTGCCATCAGCCCTCCAAAACTTGTGCCAGCTGGGGTAGGCAGGGAGGGTATCCCACGGGGGCTGTACCAACCGCCTGGGTTGCATAATGCTGCCTCACAACTAACTCTCTCACACACTTTGAGGGGCTGGGAAAGATCCCAGGGCACTGATGCAAGAAGTATTTCCTAGAAGGACAGAGCCCTGTGATCTTTTGAGGCACGAGGTCCAAGGGGAATTCTTTTGACTTCAAGTAACAACTGCTGGCAGGTAGATGGTCTGAGATAGCCAGGGACCTGCCCCATGGTGGGTGTAGCTGTTGGCTGGGCTGTATGACTCCAACAGGCTAGCTCGGGCTTCTGCACAGGACAGCCTCAGCCCTGAAGGGCAGGCGGGGAAGCTGCCGTGCCTCTGAGCCTGGGCTCAGCACTCCTGTGTTCCTTAACTACACTCTTCAGGACAGTGCCTGCCACAAGCTGTCCTCCCACCTCTTGCTGGAAGAAGTGACAAGAACTCCCTGATCACTTTAAATGCACCACTATGTGAGTGATCTTTGAGTCATTCTCCTCTCTCTCTCTCTCCTTTTGGTCTAATTTAAAACACAGTAATAATCTCATTGCTAATTGTTTACCAAATGAGATTGTGCATTTAAATATCTTAGCACCTCCTTTAGTACTGCTAAATGGTAAATAATAGAAATCCGTCATAGCAATAAGTTGTTATTACTAGGTGCGTAGTCAGTGCCAGGCATTTCATACACAAGTCAGCAGTTCTCACAGCAGTGCTGAACGAGGACTGTTCCTGTGCTCATAGTCAGATGAGGGAGTGACAATAACCTCCCTGGGGACTTTTGTGTAGCTGCTAGGCAGTGGAGCTGGAATCTGTGCTACACCACGTCCATGAGTAGCTGGCTGCAATGGTAGGAAGAAATACCAGGGGTTCAGGAGAATTTGCACTCAGAGACCCCTGGGAGCTGGAGAAGGGGCTCCGGGTGGCCCCGCCAGTCCCCTGGGTGCCCTGAGCAACCACCATTTGTTGTGGCAACAGCTCCTGTGAGTATAACCAGGCCTCACCAGCAACCGAGGAGTGGGAGGCTACAGACAGCTCAGACATGCCTGCCCAGTGCTAACTTTTGTCTGAAACTGCCAGCTTATGTGCAGGGAATTTACCATAATCTAGGTTTTTCAGTAGTCACTGCCGCATGGTGTTGCTGTGTTTTAAGGTATTATGCATGGACACCTCTGAGGAGGGCTGTAGCAGGTAGCTCAGCAACTAGACCTCTTCAAAGGGGCACCGGACTGGGGCCAACAACTGACCCAGTTCTGCCTGGTGTGGGCACCTATCGGCCTGGCCTCACCCTCCACCACCTGGGTAGGACGTATCAGAGGAGCCAGGCTGAGCCCAGACTGCCCCGCTGCCCCACCGTGGTCCCATGGCCACTTCCGCCCCCTAGACCAGTGCCTGCCTTATCATGGTTTTCAGATAAGAGCCTGTGATTTGGCCCAGGCGGAAGCGAAGAAGAGCTCAGTGGCTGCGCTTGGAGGGGAGATGACGGGTGTGCGGAGCTGGGCATGTGTGCAGTCCAGCCTAGGGGACTTCCCTGTCCTGCTGGTACCACTGAGTAGATCCCACAGTCATGACGGCCAGTGTCAAGTGACAGGCATGGTGGTGGCTGACTCCTGGCATGTGTCATGCTTCTGCACTGCCCACGGTGTGGCCTTGGTTTCCTTGGACCTCCCTGCTCCCTGGGTCTTCTACCAAAGAGAGTAGTTAGCGACCTGCCCCACAGGCAGGGCCAGGCCTGAGTGTCACCAAATGTTGGCACAGAGTGTTCCAACTTCCGGCTCCAGCCTGTCACTGAGCTGTTGTCTTCTGCTCATTGTGTCACCTTTGCTCCTCCTCCTGCCCTTCACCTGTAAGTGGTGTCTTCCCAACTCCTGCCTCAAGGAAATCTCACTGATTTCTTTTTCACACTAACCCCATGTGATAGACAAACGCCAGGTATTTCCAGGTGGAGCCAAGCCTGGGAGGCCAAAGAGTGGGGCTCAGCCGTGGGTGAGGGTGAGTGGAAAGCTGTCCTCAGAGCCACCCTGGCAGGTGTTCTTCTCCCTGTGACCTCTTCCAATAAAGTCTTGCTCTGGTCTTTGTTTCTGCTGGGTGACACCAGGTGTTGTTGCCCCCATTTACGGATCAGGATGCTGGCTGAGGGACACAGTCACCAGGGGTCACAGAGCTGATACCTAGGTGCTCAGGGTCATCTGGAAGCTGAGAAGAAATGTAAATGATAGCTGGGTGTGGTGGCACATGCCTGAAACCTCAGCATTCTCTGAGGCTGAGACAGGAGGATCAAAAGTTGAAGCCCAGCTTTGGTAACTTAGCAACTTAGCAAGACCTTGTGTCTAAAAACTAAAAAAAGGTTGAGGATGTTCAGTGTCAAGGCTGTAGGTTCAGTGTCCGGCACAAAGAAAGAAGAAAGGAAGAGAGAGAGGGAAAGAAAAAAGAACATGCCCTCCATGGTCTGTTGGGAGGTGCCCACCCAGGGCTCTCGTCTTCTTTCTCTCCCTCCAGCAATAGAGGGTGAAAGCGAGGTCCGTGTCTGAGCACAGGGAGCCCAACTATTGCAGGGCACGGAGAGCGGGGGCCCAGAGCAGGCGGGCCACCTGGAGGCATGTGTTCCCCGTGGACTGGCAGTGGGGGCAAAGTAGAAAGAGGGAGAGAAACCTCTGCTTCAGTGTGTCCCTGGCCCCAAGTAGAAATCTCCTCTCCTCTGTCTCTTTGTGTCTCTGCATCTCTCTCTGTCTCTGTCTCTTACACACATGCGTGCGCACTCTCTCTCTCTCTCTCTCTCTCTCTCNNNCACACACACACACACACACACACACACACAGAGTTTCACCCTTATGAAAACCAAGGGTTTTCTGTTTTATTTGATTCTCTTTTATTTTGCTAGGGAAATCCCTGGTGGCATCTCACTAATGGCTCATGCCTCACCCTCTGGCAAGGACTGCCCTTGCTTCCCGAGCCAGCTCAGCCATGTCCGAGATGGGCAGGCGCAGCTCGCCTGCTTCTGACTTTAACCACGACCTGGGTACATGTCCCTGACGTGTGAACTATAGGTGCAAAGTGCACACTGTCCACTGTCCCGGCTAGAAGGAGCCTGTCATGTGCTTTCCGTTCAGCAGGGCACCAGCTCCCTCCCACCCCCAGCCCTGACTCAGATCCAGGGGTCAAAGTTTGCTTAGGCCAGTGAGGCCTTTCCAGAGCGTGGCTGGTCCTTGCTCTGGCCTCTTTTCCATGACTAGCAAAGAGATCCTGGGGGCATCCCAGATTCACTTATATTCACTTATAGTACACACACACACACACACACACACACACACACACATTCACACACTCAGCCTCACCCTCCCTGTCTCACACAGACTCCCATTACTTCCTGACACCAATTCTTCACCCCATCTGGGTGTGCCCCGGTTCAGTTGGACCCCTACCTGGAGTCACAGAATGTAAAGGGAAGCCCCCACTACAAGACTGCCCTTCATACACCAGCCATGAGCAAGCAGGCTCCCGCAGCTACGCACACTTCTGTCCATGGTGGCTATGCATTTGAGGTTTCTAAAACTCCTGTCCAGGCTTGAGAGAACGAATGCCTCATAAACTCGCTTACAGTGTTGTGATTACAATTACAGTTTCGTTATAAGGGAGCGGCACACTGGGGGCTCTCTGGGCAGGGCCCAGAGCCCTGGCACCCACATCCTGCAAAGCCAAGTGCTTCTCTGGCTCTGTCCAACAATGAGTTCCCCAACCAGCAAGCAGCCCCAACTAGAGCACCCCACCCGGAGCTCCAGCTGAGGCGCCATGCCACAGGCACAAGCCACTCAGCCACCAGCCAATGGGCAGCCCCCATCTCCAGCCCTGCCCCCCCCCCTTGAGGTCAGGGCTCTCGTCTCAGCAAGGCCTCTCTGTGGACCTCACTGGGAACCACAGCCTGGTTCCCATGAACTTAGCTTACCCCTCAGAAGTCAGCATTAATTTCCGTTCCCCCTCACCACGGCTTGTTGGCGGTGCCTCTCCGTGGCCAGTAAATTCTTCTCATTAGCACACCACAAGATGCTGGAAAAAAGGGAGGAGAAGGGAGGAAATGCTCGGCCCCCTGGGTCCTGATGTCAGCCTGGCACCCCATCAAACCGTGATCCGGGACATGGTGCTTAGACTGCCCGAGCCTCACTTTTCTCTTCTGTGAAATGGACGTAATAGTTACCACCCTTCTGGCATGGTCCCAGGTTTGTGGAGAGGGCTCCTTAAGGTAGACAGACTTATGCAGCCCTTGGGACATGGGGCAGGAGGGTGTTAGAGCTCTGCACCAGGAATCGGGGCGAAGGCGAGCTCAGCTTTTTATTGTACCACACTTACCTCCACTCTCATTGATACGCCTACCCCCACTCTCACTCGACCCACATACACTCACATACACTCACACTCACCCTGCACACACTCACTCCACACACACGCTGGCCCACACACTGCTGTAGCAGAGGCAGCTCAAACCCCTGGAGAACAGCAGAGCAGCCTCTTCCTGCAGGCTGCATCCTGGGGTCAGTTCGTGTTCACGTTAGTACCCAGCGTGAGGCATGGCAGAACCCTGGCAAGTCCTCAGAGAGAGCAAGGGCTGGCCCGGGTGTCTGGTGGTGAATGGCCTCCTGTTGGCTAGAGAAGTCCGCTCCTGCTGCACCCCACACTGCCAGCAACCCTCCTGCCCGCCCTGCTCACGACGAAGGACCCCTGTACTCAGGTCCCAGTCCCACCACGGCTCATGAAGAATGGATTCACTGTCACTGCTGCAAGGCTGTGCACACTCATGGAGAGCAAGACATCAAACGAACAATGAGGCGAGGAGGCGGGTCATGGCCGCCAGGGTCTAGCTCAGGGGCAGGAGTTCAAGGCTCAGCCCCAGCACTCCCTGCTCCATGATCCACTACTGCCCCCCTCTGCCTCTATTCTCCCTCTAAAACATTGGGATAATCATAGCACTCCTCATGGAGTTAATAAGAAAATGGAATGGGAGCTGGTACACTATTGTGCAGCGTGGGGAGTCTGTGGCAGGTGACGGAGTGGATGGTAGGGCTGTTATTATGCTTACTAACAATATTGTGTTAGCAGTTATGCTACAGCAGTATAATCAAAGACTGGTCACATGTGACAGTGGCAGCAGAACCTGGAGCCTAATGGGGATCCTCCTGCAGAGTCTCCAGTGCTCAGGGCCACATCCTCCCCCTGTGGGGTCTCAGAGGCCCTCTGTCCAGCATTCCCTCAGCCATCTGGGCCTCACTCCTTGTCCTGCAGACTGACCAGGCACGTGAAGACTTAGGGGTGAGAGTGGAAGGGAAGCCGTGTCCTGGAGCCTGAGGAGATTGTAGGAGGTGTCAACAGGGAAGTAGGGAAAAGTATGCGCAGGGCCAGGAGGGACTGAAATGGACACAATAAACCAACAGTCTGTGACGGGCAGTGGAGTGTCCCTTCCTGGTGACTGCTATGGGGAGGGCACTGTCCATGCGGCCCTCCGGGAGCAGAGCAGAAGCCCTGGCAGAGTGGGGGGATGCTGGTTCCGGCTCAGACCTGGGCCAGTGACTAGTTACTAAAAACAGTTGTGTCCTAGGGCCAGGAGGCATTGTTCAGTCAGCCAGAAGGATTATGCTGCAGAAGAAAGCCTCTGTCAGTATCATGCCGTGGGGTCTGTGCAGAGCAGCCTTGTAGCACCAGGTCCCAGTGTGCAGGGGCTGAACACCTGGAGACCCTGGCCAGGCTAACCTTCCTGGGCTTGTTTGATGAGCTCAGCCCTAGCATCTGCCTGAGGGAATCGGGTCTTGTGAGGATCAGAGAGTGCCTCAGTTTCTTCTTCAGTAAAATGGAGATGGTGGGAAATTCATAGCATGGGGTACTTGAGAAGATGGGACCAGTTAACATATGTGAAGAAGCGTAATAGCTCCTGTCAGAGAGCTCCATGTCAAGTACTAGCTATTTTTGTTTTTACAGGGGAAAAAATGTAAATTAACTGATACTTACGATTGTTTCCAAAACTTTCATCAGAGCTGTGTGCTGGGGAGTGGGGTGAAATTCATCCAAAATTGTGGTTCCATGTGACCTCCCTATGCTAGGGCTTTTCTAAGCCTGGGGTCCCTGGACCCCACATCACACCCAGCTGTAGCCCCACATGCAGAGAATCTCAGGAGCAAGCCCAGGCACTGTAGCTCCCGCCCCACGCATTCTGGGTCTTTGCCACCCTCTGAGGAAAACTGGCTTGGCTGATCTGCCCAGCAGGCAGATGGGAAGTCAGGACTCAAGGAGCCTCCATTGGACATGGGCCAGGCGCCGTGCGGCTTTTGAGGTAGAAGAGGCTTAACCGCCTCTCCCTTGTCTCAGGAATCTTCCAAAGGCCTCCACCCACTGTAGAGCTTCTTGTCTACACATACACCTCCCATTCACCAAGTTGCCCTGTTCTCTTTGGTTTCAGTTGTTCCTGGTCCGCCGGGACAGCAGCCTAAAGCGCCTGGTGCTCTGCGTCCGTGTCCCATCCCCAAGTGGCGGTTCCTCCCAGGTGCTCGAGTATCCCATCAGAGAGGAGAAATCAAGTAAGTGCTCTTGCCCTTCTGAGCCTGGCTTGGCTCAGCAGCAGCAGAGATAGCACCTGCTAACCACAGCCTCTCCTCTCTGCGCCTCAGTGTTTAAAATTAGAAGGGGGAACGCTGATGCGATGGGCCAGGCTTGTTCTGAACTTAGCTTATCACTCTGAAGTCAATGTTAATTTCTGTTCCCCCTCACCATGACTTGTTGGTGGTGCCTCTCTGTGGCCACAGTGGAATTTCTTTTTCTTAGCTCACTACAAGGATGCTGGAGAAAAAGGAAAAAAAAGGAGAGGAAATGCTCGGCCCCCTGAGTCCTGAGGTCAGCTTGGCACCCAATCATGCCATGATCAGGGACATGGTGCTTAGACTCCCTGAGCCTCACTTTTCTCTTCTGTGAAATGGATATGATAGTCACCACCCTACTTGTCCTACAGAGCTTTGTGAGAATCAAACAGGTCACAGTGCAGGTCACTGTCGGGAGGACTCAGGGAGGATGGCTAAGAGCCAGGAGCACTTGGTCTGGGTCTGGAAGGTGCATGCATTTTTTTTCATATATTGGATGCATACCAGTGTCCACCCTATCAGCTGTCCTCCCACTGTTGGTGGCACAGGTGGAAGGCAGGGACATACCAAATTACACTGTAGAATGCCGGTCAGATGAGTCAGGCCACAGAGAACACCAGCTGCTGCAGCAAGAGTAATAGCTTCAACCTGGAGAACACCAGTGTTTGCCCACATCCAAGCATCACCATCATTCAAGGACCTCAGCTGGTGAAGACTCTCAGCATGCAGCCTCCAGTGTCCCAGGATGGGATCTGAGCCAATAGGCTAGAAGGGGAAAGAGGCTGGAGGAGGCTTGTGGGTGGGCCTTACTGTCCCCGCTTGAAGGGGTGTGTACCCATGCCTGCATTCCATTTTCAGGACCACATCTGGCTGCAAGGGAGAGTGGGAAATGTAGTCCAACCCTGTGCCCAGGAAAAAGCAGAGAGCCTGGTATAGTGACCTACTAGGACTCTGCCCACTGAGAAGAGGGAATTGGGCGTGTAAGGTTGGGGAGAAGGCTGTACGTTTCTATAGCCAACTAAATGATCCCTCTGTCTGTGGAGTCCAGGGGAAAAGAAAGCGTGTTTCCAGAGGGGAAGAGGAGAGCGTTAGGGTTTCCTCTAGTGACTGCAGAAAGGCATGGAGTTGTGTGAAGTGTCTACTTCTGAGGGGAAGACATTCTCCCCATGTGGCCCTGGGGCCTCACAGACCTGGGGTGTGTTTGTATCCCCCTAAGAGGTGACCAGCAGTCCATCTTCTTATAGACTAGAGGAGCCAGTGATTGGAAAGCAGCCAGGTTCTCTGGGACTTAACTCCAGGCCCTTGTTACCTGTACTCCTTTAGGAAGCCAGGGGCCAACTGAGCCCTTAAATGTCAGCACCGTCACTAGGGTGGCTGAGAGAGGAGGCAGTACTGAGCAAGGCCAGGCCACCTGAAGGTTTCCTGGAGCAAATCCAGGGGAACAAAGCTGCACCCTCAGCCTGCCTCAGGTTCAGCTCTTCTGTGTCTCCCACGATCCCCTCCAGCCCTTGAGGGTCCTCCATTGTAGGCCTCTTCTCCCAAATGGGACACACCCCCAGAGGTGACTTATCTGGATTCTGTGCTTCATTTCTGATTAGGATCTTGTGAAAAGAAAGCCAGAGCTGGTCAGTAGCTACAGGAGTAATAACAGATTTTGTTCACAAGCATTGCAGCAGGAGAAAGAGGGAACTCAGCGTAGAACTGGCCAATTTTGAATTCAGTGTGAACAAGAAGGAATTTATAGACAAAGAACAGGGTGGGGACCAACAAATGGAGAATAACTCAGAAGAAACTGAGGTTAGAGAATGATTCTGGCTAAACTGATCTAACAGGGTTCTCACTGAAGGCTGGGGTGGTCAGGCCTGGGGAAGGCAGAGGACTGGAAGCTGTGATCAGATATGCAGACAGCAAGGGTGGAGGGAATTGTCCCTTGCTGAATTGACCAGGCAGTGCCTTGCTAAGACTGGATTTTACAAAGAGGTGCACAGAGGAGGCTGGGAGAAAGGCCAGGAGTTGATTAGCTTGGTGGAGTAAAGAAGTTTTGGGACAAACCAGGGACTCGGGGAAGGAAAGAGCTTACTTCTCTAAGGTCTTGTCTTCCTCTCAGGGCTGTGTTGTAGAATCTCATTTTCTGCTGTAAAATTGTTTAATTTCTAGTGTTTAACCTTGCTGAAGAGATCATCAGAACCCAACCAGCGCCCAAACTCTTGCAGTCCTGATTCATGTGCATTCAGCGTGAACATGAGGTGCCCTCTGCGAGTTTGCTGGTGTCTTACTTCGCTTCCTTGTTATACTCCTTGCTTCTCCCCAGCCCTTCTTCCCTCAGGCGAACTCCAGCCTTTCCCTTAAAGCAGCCTGGGCTTTGTTTCTTTGTGCCGTCAGCTCCATGCTCCCCCCACCCTGTGGCTCTCTCCTGTTCCGGCCCGTTCTCCTCAGCATCAGGATCTGTGCAGGCGTGGAAGCCACCCACTCTGTTGGAACCCCAGCTCTACCTCTCATGACCTGTGTGACCCCAGGCAACACCCCCTACCTCTCCCATCCTCAGTAAAGACCTTGTCTATGAGAGGGGTCGCTGAGGGTGCCTCCCTCAAGGGCCACTGCAAGGAGTGGAGCCCCCGTGGCTGTGGTGGCTGCTGCGGGGAGGGGCTGAGGAGGAAGTGAGCCAGGGAGAGACCCAAGCCTTGTCTTTGGGTTCCCCATACAGAGTAGAGGCAAGAGAAGGACCCAGGGGATGTCCCAAAAGCCAGTGGTCAGCCTCCTCTTTAGCACCATGCTCTGCTCTGAACAGGAAATGACTCGCTTCGACCATCTTTGTGCTTGAGCATCCTGTTTCTTGTGCAGAGTTTCTCTGAAAAGCCCTGAGCCAGTCAGTAGCATGAGTGTATTACTCACTCGTGTGAGCCGCTGGCTGAGTTCTTTACAACAACGTCCCCTGAAGTGTAGCTGAGGGCCTGGCTTCCATCTGTCTCTAGGGGTGGGGTAGTTTGCCGCCCCCCACCACCAGGAGGGGAGCCACCAGCATTCAGGAAGGAGGCAGGAGGCAAAATTCCATAAAGACTGTGAGGCTTCCACTCAGAGATGGCAGACACAGTCCGCTTCACACGTCACGGGCTCACGCAAGTCACGTAGCCAGGCCAACAGGGAGAGGATGGGCACTGGTGACCAGCCAGGACAGGGAGCGACTCCACTGACCAAGCAGTGCTTTGGGAAAGGATCCAGAGAACCAAGGGAAGGGGTGCTGGCGTGGAGAGGGGGTACAGAGTCTAAAGAACAAGATACCGGATGGTGGCGGTTGAGCCAGCTTCTTCGTGGTGACCCTGCCCTTTCGTGGCTGAAGTGAACCACCTGGGCAGGAGGGTACTCAACATATGCTGAGAATCCCTCCTCTGGGACCAGAAGTGACTTTTTCTGAATTTTAGAATATTTATACATAAATAGGGAGACATATTGAGAAATGAGACCTGTGTCTTAATATGAAATTCATTTGTTTCATATACACATAGCCTGAAGATGGTTTTATACAGTATTTTTAGTTTACCTACAACTTGACTCATTCACCACAAGGGGGTCAGGTGTGCAATTTTCCACACACAGTATCACTCAATAAGTTTTGGACTTTGGAACATGCTGGTTTTCAGATTTCTAGATTAGGAATGCTCAATTCCTACTACTTTTCACTAATGTGCTTTGGATTGTTGGCAATGTTGTATTCCTGGAACGGCGTTTTTCTTCTGACTACTAAGAAAAAAGAAAGCCAGTTGGCCCCTTCCCTGGAAGAAGAACCACAAGACACTGGCTGGCAGCGTGGTCTGGCCCCACAAGTGAGCCGCCAGCATGCAGGGCCTGAGCACAGCCCCACTCCTATCGCCCAGCTGACCCCAGGCTTACAAGGGACTGTCTGTCTAGCTCAGAGGAGAGGATGCTCTGCCTAGCATTCTCCCCCAGCACAAGTGTCCCACGCTCAGAGTCTGATTTTAGGTCAGGCAGTTGGACTTGGTAGATACGTCTGTACCAGGGAGGGAAGCTATCTCCGGATTGGTGTGATGAAGCCTGTGCTCATCAGGACTGGTGGCTGACCTTGCAGCCAGGGAAGGGACAGATTCTAGGTGAGTCTCTGGGCAGCAGAGATCTGTGTGCAAGAGCAGGGCACAGTGCCACCCAGGAGGCCCTTGATTTCCATTTGTGTTCCTGCATTTCACCATCACCGATTGAACCATTGTCCTAGAGTGGAATTTAACCTGTACGTAAATCAAAATATGTTAAGGTCGTCAAAATGTGAGATTTGCCTTTGATTATTAAAAGAGGACGTGGCTCAGAGAAGACACCCTCTTGCTTCTTCCATGGAAAGAAAGTGTTGAGCATATCATGATGGAGCTTGCATTCCTGTGAGCATGAGCTTTTTGTGAGAACATGACCTTTGGAAGGTTGAACGATTTTATTCATGTGACATCAGTTTCCGTGTCTGTAAAGTGGGGACATGTCTAACACAGCCATTGGAGAGATTGATGAGTGAGAGCTAGGCGGTGAGTGCGTGGGGGGCTTGGGCCAGCGTTGTCAGGCAGACCTGAAGACCACCCACTTCATCTCTAAGTGGAGACGTTCACGGGAGAAAGCTCCCGCTTGCCCATGTGTAGTAAGTGTCACTACCAATGAGTAGTTATAATTAGCAACTCATAACTCACACCTCCAGACCCCTCACTTCCTGTGCTGCCGGGCCTCTAGAGAACGCCTCTGCGAAGCTCATGCATCTCACGTTGAATCTTACCCAAAGAGGTTTGGGCCAAAATAACCAGTTTGTTTCATGTTTGGCTTTCTCCCTTTTCAGCTTCCAAACTTGAGGCTGGACCAAGATGTGGGACAATTTAATTTCCAAGGATTTTATCGTCAATCTTTGGTGAATTTCTTCTTATAATGGATTTTGAGTCATAGCAATGCATACGGATTTTAGCTGTTTTTATTTTCCACTTAAACATTTTATAATGAGCTTTCTCTGTGTCATTAAACATCTCAAAGACTTTGCACCTAGTTAAATATGTGCTGAATGGCTTCTAAGGGAAGACACTTCTAACAAGTTCACTAGAACATGACCCTAACATCACACACACACACACACACACACACACACACACACGCACGCACGCTTCACCACAAATACAATCCAGGTCACCTTAAAGAGTAGAATGTAAGTGTACACTTGAAGACAGCTACACTGGTTGCTTTTGACTGAGCAGAATTAATGCAGGCTTCTTCAGGCCTTGGAGGTGGAGGAATAGCTGTGAGCTGAAGTTAGGGAACAGACATAAGAAGTTAAGGCTACAGCCCTCACTGAGGCTTCGAGGCTACAAAGAGAATCTGTAGAGGTGAAGGATCGGAAGAAGAGGTAAGAGTGAGCCCCAGAGGTGGGGCTCAGCCAGGCTACCAAGGGCTATGACAGCCCCCCAGAGGTATTAGGGGTTTGAACACTGGGAAGCCACACAAAGGTTTTCAGCGGAAGGTGGCCCAGAGAGTTCGGCATTTTAGAAGCACATGGCTGCCAGGACAGAGGAAGGGAGCAAAGGCAGGGTCCTGGGTCACTGCCAGGAACAGGGATGGGAGCTAAGGAAAGTGGTGGACCCTGCTGTGGTCGCTGCCACAGGAAGGGAGCCCCGGGCAGGTCAAGGCTTCCTGAGATGGTGCTGCTGAGATGCTGCTCCAGGAAATGAGGACAGGGAAGAGCTTGTTTTGCTCTGAGAGAACTGGACACAGGAAGAGGCTTTGACAGAGATGGAGAAAGATCCTGAGCACAGGATCTTCAGGGCAAGAGGAAGAGGAAGGGCGTGCATTGGTGTCACGGGTGGCCCTGGTCTGAGTGTGCATGGACTGCCACCTTCAGGGACTTTGCAGCTTCAGAAAACCTGTGGAAGAGGAAGTAGCTTGACTCCATTGTTTTAGGGATCTTCAGACCTCTGTAAGCCACCCCTCTTTGAAGGGTGACTACAGACAGTGTCCAGAGAGCTGTAGGCGTGGGCAGCATGTGTCTGAAGCAGTTTGTTCTCCTGTAACACAAGACCTGGAGCTGGGTAATTTATAAAGCACAGGAACTTATTTCTCACAGTTCTGGAGGCCAAGCAGTCCAAGGCTAAGTCACCCGCAGGCTCTATCCTGTAGTGGCAGCTGCTCTCTGCTCCCAAGATGGTGCCTTGTAGCTCAAGTGCCCTGCAGAAAGAAGGGTGCTGTGTGCTCTTGCAGCAGAAGGCAGGCGGGCCAAGGAGCAGGAGGCTGGGTGAAGGAGACACGGCACAGTGGCACAGCAGTCCTGACCCTGGATTTGGGCCCTGTGCTATAAAATTAAATAAAGGCCCTA
Organism: Tympanoctomys barrerae; assembly: GCA_002564285.1. Lineage (NCBI taxonomy): Eukaryota > Metazoa > Chordata > Mammalia > Rodentia > Octodontidae > Tympanoctomys > Tympanoctomys barrerae. The sequence goes on along the minus strand of NDGN011545828.1, from coordinate 3,715 downwards.
ATCCCGTTGATAAATAGGAACCCCCATGGCCTCAGTGTCTCCTAGAAAGCCCACCTCTCACTGGTCTGAATTCAATCCACAGTGCACTTTTATACGGACACAAAAACCACTCATAAGGGTAGAAGCCTCATGATTTAATCACCTCCAAAAGTATGCTTTAATTCTGTGGTTAGGTTTGAACATACGAATATTGGGGGTCACTGATAGTCACACGATAGCAACAGCAACGTGTAAGGTAGGCAGCGCTTGCCTCTGGGAGCACCTAGGGGGCTTTCGCCGATTCTGCCTCCTTCCCTGAAAATCTGAAACTTGGAAATTCTCTACTCAATGAACTGACTTCTACCTGTTATGAAAGTCTAACATTGCCATAAAGTAATGCTGTCTGCCAGAGGTGTGTGCATCTCCGCAGGGAGGAAAGCCCCAGGCCTGACGTTATGTGGTGGGATGTCAGGGCACGGGGTGGGGTCCCTGGTCTACGGCCACCAGCATTCTCCGGGGCCCACTGCTCGCCCAGGCCCTCCTCTCTAAGGCTGTGTAGCTGGGCAGGAAAGTTTCACAGCCCATTTCTTGGGTGGTCTTGCCTGTTTGGAGCCATCTCTCCCTGGACATCATAGTACAGCGGCCTCTTGGAGGAGTGACAGTCCCTACGCTATCATCTGGAACCAACGCCTCATCTCTCTCCCCCGTTAATGGCTACCACATTTGTTCTCCACCCCTGCACCAGCAGCACGCCCTGTCCTCTGCCTCGGGTGCTCTCTGTGCGCCTCTTGGATCTGGTCTCTGTCCTCTTCATCCTGTGATTCATGTTTTCTCACCCTCTTTCTCCACCCAGACTGGAAGCTTCTTCTGGTTAGGCTTGTGTCTGGCAAGACCTGTGACCCTCATAACCCAGCAGAGGGCAGGGCTCACTGTGGCCGCCCAGTGAGTACAGGATCCTTAATCAGCTGGGTGCTAACACCTCGCTACTGCGCGGAGAGATAGCCTGAGCTGGAGGACCGAGAGGATCCACTTCGGAGTCCAGGGGCCCAGACTCCAACCCCATCTGCTTGCTTTCGTGAAATCTTGGCACTCCTACTCCATGCTCTGCCGCACCGGGCCTTGCCTTCCTCGGCTACGCAAAGGACTGAGAGTCGGAGGTGATTCACTGGACCTCGGTGTGCTGGCGCCTGGCTCCTCATACGTGCTCCTAAAGTGTTACGTGTATGGGCTGAAGGTGGAGCTTGGTGGAAGAGCGTGTGTTCAGCAAAGCTCGAGGTTCAGTTCCCAGCACTGTACACAAACACTACGCATCTCTCCTCCGTCCGTCACTGATCCTTTCCCATGCGACATGGGTCTGAGGGTTAGAAAACCTGGTTTTGATCCTACCTGGCATATAAGAGGCTGAAGGTAGCCCTTCCAACCTCAAAACAAGTAAAAGGCTGAGCAAACAAAAACAACCATTCTTCTGGATTTTGCAGAGAAATGGGATCACAGGACAGGCGGCTGCACCCCACAATGGAGAGGTAACAGGCCAGTGCAGAGAACCATCACCTCCCAGAGCAGAAACCCACAAACACAAACTTCCAGGTGCCTTCTTGAAGGTGGGGAATCCCAGTGAAGTCACAGAGGGCCAGAGGCTCAGTGTAAGGGGTGTTAGGGGATCCGACAGTGGGAGATTTTGCATCTGTGCCAGTTTGACCAGCAGGAGCTACACTGTGTTCTCCCAGAGAATATCAACTAGAGATTCCTTGGTGCTCCCGCCAGGGCAAGGGGGAAAGGAGCTGTTGGGATACGCTGGAGTATTCTATTCTTCTGTAAGATCTGCCCTCATGAGAATCTTTAAATGGAGCCTGACCTGCAGGTATTTTTATGAGAGAATTGCCCACATAGGAGGAGGGACATGCCCAAGTCTAACTCATTCCAGCCATCCCAGAGAAAAGGGCACTTGTAAATTCGGGGTCCAGGCCCCAGATCCATACAGCACTAAGACTTGCAGGCCCACAAAATTCTGTCCCCACCACCTCACTAAAGCCCTGTTCACAGCAGCCCCTGTAATCTATGGTATTGTGCTGGGTCATCAGGAAAACATGCCAAGGCACATGCATGCTCTGGAGATGGAATAAGCATTAGAACATAAGCATCTATGGCAGAGATGTGCAGATTACAAGAGCAAGAATTTAAAACAGCTATGATTAAGGTGCCCAGGGCTCTGATGGACAAAGTCGACAGCACGCAAGAACAAATGGGCAATGTAAGCAGAGAGATGGAGATTCCAAGAAAGAACCAAGAGGAAGGGCTAGAGCTCAAAGCGCAGAAACTCAAATGAGGGCTACCTTGGGGGGGCATGGGGCAGACCGCACCTGGCAGACAAAGGAGCACAGCTGAGCCTGAGCGCGGACCTGCAGGCACCACTGATGTGAAAGGCAAGCGGAAGAAACTGCCAGAACCAGAGCAGGTGTTGGAGGGCTGGGAGCAGCTGGGAAGGGCTCTCTCTCTCTCTCTCTCTCTCTCTCTCTCTCTCTCTCTCTCACACACACACACACAC